>JAHRHJ020003107.1:0-266951 GCA_019776745.2 Taxus chinensis | reverse complement strand
GAAACCTCCACATGTCCTCTAGCACTTCTTCAAAAGTAAAGTATAGGGGTAGTTCCCAAACAGGCGCGGGCCCTCCACGTATCTCAGGCCTTAGAAAGTTGCTTGAAAAGTTTAAGTATAGAGAGGAGTCAACGGAAGCCTCCATGTGTCTCCTTGGCACAACTTTGATATGGTGCCCAAAAGCGAAGACCCTAAACAAGTGTGGGCTCACCACATGTCTCCTTGGTGCAACTGCTAAGGTAGGACCCAGAGGCGGATCCTCAAATGAGTGTCGGCCCTCCACGTGGACAAGCTTTGAGTTGAAGCAGGCCTTAAAGTTTCAAAATTCCCTACTGACCCGCATCCAATCAAGAATGAACATGTATCTGCAGACGTTAGAGATAAATTTTGACAGGGAAAACACACCCGTCAAATAGTAAGATGCAGGGGAACTTCACCATTTGCACCTCGAAATGAATCTTTCTTTAAGGAAAAAGAATTTGGAAATGATATAAGGCCCAAATGTGATCCACGACCATGGAGAAGGATCTTTCAACAACATACAAATGAAGAAAACCTTTCACACATCCATTCGGGGAAATAGAAAATACGACAGAGCCTGCAGATTGAAGAATTTTTAGAGCAAACGGGGTGAGATCAAATTGAGCACCAACATCGGCTCCGACTCAGGGATGGGCACTCCCAGCGAGTGCCACAAGAACAAATAGCAGACCAAGTGCCAAAAATAAACCATTGGGCAATGGAGTCATGAGCCAACCCTCCAGGAACAAACTGAGAAACCAACAAAAATGGCCACCAAGGACCAGGACGAACCAAAACAGAAAAACACGAAAGTAGAAAGAAACCAAAATACTATACACTATACAATGGTGCATACCTCGATTCTGAGAAATCAATCAAGGAAATGTTTCAAATGCCTGCCATTAATAGGAAATTCAAGCAACTCCCCATCTAGGTCTTTTAAGAAGAAGGTATGTTCACCAATTCGAATGTCAATTGAATAAGGGCCCATCCACAATGCATCAAAATTTCCATGTTTTCCCTTATCCTCGTGCCTGCTATCCCACAATAGCACAAGATCTCCCACACTGAAAGCTCTTGGAGTCACCTTCTTATTAACAACTTCTTCAATTTCTCTCTGAATTTTACATGCCTCTGATGGGATGCCCTTCTTTCTTCATCTAACTCAACAATCTGATTGATGCGAGCATCATAGGGACTAACCTCTTGATCTTCTAGTTGTTGAAGAAATTGAAATGAAGACAATTGTGTATGCAGGGGCAGCAGAGCTTGAGTTCCATACACCAACTCAAATGGGATTTTTCCAGTAGCTCGTTTAACAGTGATTCGATCAGCCCAAACAACAAACTTCAACTGCTCACCCCACTTCCTTTTGTTCAACTCCAAAGTTCTTCTAATTATCTTCAACAAATTTTTATTGTTGGACTCTGCTTGTCCATTTCCTTGGGGATTATAATTGGAAGCATATGTCAAATTGATCCCATATTCATGGCACATGGCCACCAAAGGTTTAGCTCAGAAGCTCATGGCATTATCAACAACTATCTTAGTAGGCACTCCAAACCTGCAAATGATATGATTCAGAATGAAATCCATGACAATTTGGTGAGTTTCTTTCTTGGTGGGGATTGCCTCCACCCACTTGGTGAAGTAATCAGTGGCTACTAAAATCCACTTATGGCCAGCACTTGAAGGATCTGAAATCTCACCAATGAAGTCCATTCCCCATTGCCTAAATGGGGCTTCAATTGATACAGGCTACAAAGGAAGGGAGCCTGAAGCTTTCAGTCTTCCAGAAAAGCGTTGGCAACTTTCACATTTTCTTACCAATAGAGTTGTATCTTTGAAAAGAGTTGGCCACCAATAACCAGCCCTTAAGATCTTATGAGTTGTGACTCTTCCAGAAAAATTCCCCCCACAAACTCCTCCATGGAGATCAACAATTATTTTAGGGGCTTCATCTTCAGTAATGCATCTTAAGAGAACTCCCTCAGGGTTCTTCCAAGCTAACCCAAAATCAGTAATGACATATTTTTGGGAAGCTAACTTAAGTGCTCTTTTCTGATTCTTGCTCAAATGTTCAGGGCACTGTAGATGTTTGAGATAAAAAATGATGTCCTTGTACCATTCAGAATTTATCAGTTTTTCAAGGACATTCAACCTTTCTTCTTCAACTTCATTTACCTCAATTTTCTGTAGATTGCTCTCTGCCATAATTTTTTCCAGGCCCAAACCTCTGACCAATTTTGTGTTTTGGATATCCATATCATACTCTTGCAATTTGTTTACCCATCGACATCTTTTGCTTGAAACCTCCATTTCTGATAGGATATATTTCACCATGGTGTGGGGAACATAAGCAATGACTTTGGAACTCAGAATATATGGCCTGAAGACCTTTGTTTCTTTTACCAAAGAAAATGCCTGCTTCTCCATGATAGTATACTTTATATCAGCTCCTTATAATGCCTTATTGAAAAAGGCAATTGGTCTTTCAGCTCCCTCATCATCCTTCTGCAACAACACAGATGCAATAGTACTTTCTGAAGAAAAAGAAAACATTTGGAAAGCCTTCTTATAATCTGGAGCTGCTAAAACAGGGGCATTCTTTAATGCTTCTTTGATCCCAGCAAAATCTTGAATAGTTGCTTCTTCCCATTTGATACTTTGATCTTTCTTCAGCATGCTAGTGATTGGGATAGTTAGTTCAGAAAGTTGGAGATAAATCTCCTAATAAAATTAATCTTCCCAAAAAAGGATTGAATTCCCTTCTTGGTTCTTGGAATAGGGACTTTGCTGATGGCTTCTACCCTTTCAGGATCAATCATGACCCCTTCCTTTGACACAATGTGTCCAAGCAGCTTTGCTTTCTGAACTCCAAAATGGCACTTCTTGGGATTTAGTGAAATACCATACTCCCTGCATCTTAACAACATTTTTTCTAAGTGTTGCAGGTGGTCACTCCTTTTTCTGGAGAAAACAGTCACATCATCTTGATATACAACAATGAAATCATTAATATAGCCAGAGAAAGCTACATCCATTGCTCTTTGGAAAGTGGCTCCAACATTCATTAGACCAAAAGGCATTCTGACATATACATATGTTCCCCAAGGAGTGGTAAAGGTAGTCTTGATTCACTCTGATTCCTTCACAACTACCTGGTTATATCTAGAAAAACCATCCAAGGTGGATAACAATTCCGAACCAGTAACCAATTGTAACATATTGTCCATATTTGGCAGAGGGTAGTTATCCTTCATTGATGCTCTATTCAAGTTTCTAAAGTCCACACACAACCTTATATCTTCATTCTTCTTTCTGACAGGTACCAAGTTTGCAACCCATGATGAGTACCTTGTGGGCTGTATGATTCCTCCATCCCTCAACTTTTTCAATTCTTCTTGCATCTTCAGGGAAAGGAGTGGATTGATCAGCCTCTGTTTCTACCTAAACAGCTTGGCAGAAGCTTCCAAGGGAATTTCATGCTGGAAAAGATCCTCTCTGTATGCTTTCAGTTCAGAATAAGACCATGCTAAGCAGTCCTGGTATTTCTTCAACAATTGGACATACGACTGCTTTTCTTCCTTGCTCAGATTGCTACCTAGCTATATCTTACGTGGTTTATCCTTCGTGCCCAGGTCATGCTCTTCAACATCCCTCGAGGCTGACATGTGTCTGTTGACAAATGCAATCAACATTATCAAAGTTTGATTCAAGTGCTACCAAACCTCTGGGAATAGTATTAGTCTTCAACTGAATGATGTCTTTGCCAAATAAAGTCTCCTTTCCATCAGCCACACAAACCATTGGCTCCCAATCTATACGTTGATCAAAAATTCTCCTTGGTTCTGCAAAAACCTTTGCACCTGGGCATCATCTTCGAACACTTGCCAGTGTTTAACATTGTCAGGAACAGATGGCCTAGTTAATATCTCAATATTATACTCACAATAGGGGGATACAGTACAATTTTCAAATCTGGACCCCAATACGGCCAATTTTTCTGCTAGAGTATTGTACTTCCTATCATGATGTATTATGTTGAAGGAGTCAAACATTTCAATGAAATCCCAGACTGCATGCTTATACTGCTTCATTCTCTGATTTTTTGTTGCATACAGTTTTCTAACCTGCTTGACAATTAGCTCTGAATCTCCTTTAACAATGATGTCTCTAATACCATATTTCCAAGCAATTCTTAAACCCAATAACAGTGCTTCATATTCTGCAATATTGTTAGTGCACTCAAAGTTGAGTTTAAAAGAAAAAACAAACTCTTCCTATGGCCTGGAGATATCAGAACAATACCAACACCATTTCCAAATTTAGAGCAAGCCCCATCAAACAACAAAGTCCAAGGAGAACCTACTTGTTTAAGAGACTTGCATTGATCAATTTTGTGCTCTTTACCATCATCAAATCCAACAAAGTTATCAGCATCAATGTCAGTGTATAACACTTCATAGGAAGCATTATTGGGATCCTCAATGAGATGTAGCATCTTCTTTTCACCATACAACTTTACAAGGCTGCCCTCAATAGGTATAGTGGAAAAAGACATATCCATTTGCACACTCCCACCCACACTAGCAGCCCATTTTCTTGATAACAACATTCCCCATTTGGCAGGGAATCAACAATAACAACATCTAGTTTTAAGTTCTTTCCTGGGTAGGCTGCAAGTTGCACTATCAAACCCTTGACACATCCAACCACTGGCACCTCTCTGGAATCCATGGCAGTGCACTTCCCATAAGTTGTTGTCACTTTGATATCTAATTCATTCATGACCTCAAGAGGCATAACATTGCATGATGCTCCAGAATCAAACATACAGTTGTGTAACAGCCTGTCCCTAATAATCAGAGTAGTGAAAAATGGATCTACATTCAGCTGGGACTCAACCAAGGATGTTCCCAAATATACTTCAGGTGGCTCACCTAGTTCTTCCAGTACTTGGGGTTTTTCCAACTCTGCAATGGTAGGAGGAGTCTCAACATTGTTTACATTTCTACCTTGGGTAATATTTTCTTCTTTCAATCCCAAATACTCAAAGGCCCTTTTCTTGTGCTCAGGAATCCTAAGCAGCTCAACAATTGGAACAAAAATCTTGATCTGACTCAAGACTTGGGCAATGTCATAAGGAACATATTTGGGCAAGGCAACATTTGGAGGAAGACTGACAAACTCATCTGACAACAAAGTATTTTTAACAGTTTGAGCATGGGTAGGGATACCAGTTCTGTTTGGGAAAACAAGGCCTTTGCCAGATGTATATTTCTTAGGAGTTTCCTTAGAGATATTGGTGAGAACTGGGGTTTTTGGTTTAGCCTGAGGCCCTGCCCCTTTGACAACTTTACTCCTAGTGTTATATTCTTTTTCTTGGGCAACCACAACATTCATTAACAACTGCCTATCCTCCTCAGAAGGGATTCCTCCATCATACTTTTTAATCATTAATGCCCTTAAGTATTCAAAATCATTATTAGGAAATTCAAAATCTTGTACCATATCTATTTCAAAAGTATGAGAGGGAGGAAGGGGTAATACCCAGGTGAATGCAATCCCAGAAATCTGCAGCAGTTCTGGCACTGATTAATTCAGTCAAAGTTGCTCCTTGTCGTGAGCTTGTAGAGCACCCCATCATGCACACATCATCATCAGTGTCATCATCAAGCTTCCTCAACTTCTTTGTCTTCATCACATGGGGCATGTGGCAAGAAACATCTATCACACCACTCAATTTCATTGGCTTCTTCCACAACAGCAACTCTGGCAGTAAAGGATCAGGCACCAATTCTATTTTCATGGGTTGGGGCTGTCTATTTCCTGATCCCACATGGGTCCTTTACCTCTGTCATCAGATCTCTGATCACCCTAGGATGATTTGAAAATATTTCTTGACCTTGTGCTTTATGCTGACCTTGGGAACCTTGTCCAATCCCCTTCTCTTCTCTGGCCAGTTTATAGGATATTTCCTTAATAGCTCCAGCCAAAGTTTTTACAACCTCCTCCAGATCCACAGACTTACTTGACTGAGGCTTCTCTGGATTGATCAACTTGATACCTTCCCTCTTAGGAGGCTTACCAACTACTTTGATATTGTTTTCAATCTGCAAAGCCATGGTGAAGGCCTGCCTCAATGTTGTTGGGTTCTTATCCCTCAAATAATAGGCAACCTTCTTATCAAAAGCATCAGAGTATTTTATCAAACAAGAAACATCACTTGGCCTCAGGATCACAGGTAGCCTATTTAGGGTCTTATTGAACCTAGTTTTGAAGTCATGAAGAGATTCATTAGGATTCTTCTTAATATTTTCAAATTCTGATAAAAGAAACCTAGGGTCTGTTTTATCTCCATACTGCAATCTAAAAGCATTCTTCATTTCTGTCCATGAATCAATGGATTTGTTTGGAAAATATTTATACTAGTCACGTGCATCTTACTCTAGAGTATGAATAAACAATTTTATGTACACATCCTCAAATTCAATCTCAAAGTCTTCCATCATATTGACAAAAAGCTTTAAGTGTTGATCACCAGTAATAGCATTATTTCCTTGAAATTTAGGCAGTCTATTTCTAACATCTTGGGGCACAACATTTGGATATCCAGCCATACCTCTGAAATCTATAGGACCAAAAGTGTTCACAACAAATGGAGGTCTGGGTGGGGGCTGGGCCATATTGTTTTGGGGAGGTGATCTTACAGGAGAAACAAAATGATGAGGAGTGAGGGGTCTGTGGGGCACAGGAATGCAATTCTCAGAATGAATGTTCTCTAAAAACTCTGTTTCTTGGAAGATCCTATCAGCTTTGGAAAACACAGGGACAAAAATGAGACACAAATTTTTCAAATACAAAAGAAGGACCCTCTCCAGATGGAGAATTCTGATCTAAAAAAAGACTACCTGATTCAGAAGCACTTGAGGAAGTATGGAAATCTTCAATGACAGGCTGATCAGTTTCCACAATTGATAACTCTTTTCTTGATTTCTGATCTCCAACAACTTTCCAGATTCTTCTTCCTTCAAAATTTGTCTTTCCCAATTCTGGAAACAACCTTCTAGTAGGGTCTTTAATGAAGAAATATCTTCTTCCTTCCAGCTTTGCAAAGATTAGTGATAAATTTCAATTGACAGAGGTTAAGACACTGACATTTATCAAAAATTAATTCAACACGGAGTCGCCACTAAGGATTTTCACCTTAGTTGTGCAAATGCACTAAAATTGATCTGTCAAATGTCTGTCAACACTAAATTCATGCAAAGCTTCACAAATCTCACCTTCCTTTACCCGTATTTAACATTGATGATGTAAACTTAGTGCAAAAACCAACAGAAACTAGAAATATTACACACAAACTTGTAACTTTTCACAAATCTTACAAATCTCAACAAAGGATGATGTTTAAACAACGTATTTGCACTTAGATCATGTAAGAAACATTACCAGGGTCTGTGTTGTATATAAGAATGCCACAAATAGGTCCCAGAGTTGAAATGGCACCAAAAAGGTCCCTAGTTCAAATAATCAACGGGAAAAACCAATCTGGTGTTGGTATCCAAATTGATTCTCCCTTGGAAGCCGAGCAACATCACAGATTTAGCAAAACACTGAGAGACAGACAGATCATATTATGAGTCATTTTCTAGCCGGGGAGGAGATTCAACTGGCTCTTTGTCACTCAGGCATTGGAGAAATGGATAACACCTTCATTAAAAGGATTTGATCTATCCTCACTACTTTAGGTTGTGCCTTTCAACCAGGGTGAGAGGACCCATTTTGTAACCTCTGTTGGTGAAGGAGAATGAAGATATCCTTCTTTGCACAAATTTGAAAGGAAACCTTGAGAAAATATGATCAATGCACCACAATTTAACTCTCACGAGTTGTCACTTCTAAAGAATGGTGATATTTTCTAAACAAGGTTAAGGTTACTAAAGACATTATGGAATCCTGATTGCTTCTGCATATTTTGGCAGTAGAATTTATTCATTTGTGGACATACAGGGAAAACAGGGGTAGTTCAGGTAGGATTCATTGTTTTTGAATAATTTTTGGTGGGAGATTAAGCAGGATAAACTTGATTTTTCCAGATCTTTGAGAACCTTCACAACAATTGGAAAACTAAATGACAGAATGCTTCAGAATAGCTAAAATATTCCTTCAACCAGAAGGTGTGCATCAATGGAGGCCCAGATTTGCACGGTTTCACACAATCTCCAAGAATTTAACATGAAGGCTCGAGCTAAAGACTCAATTAAACATTAAAGACCCCTGGTTCCTCACACCTAAGATACACTCAAAGGCTTACAGACAATCTTTATCAACAAAATGACAGTAAAGTGATTTTAAATTGTTTATCTCATTACAGGATGAAGGCTCTTCTCATAATGAAATTGCAAATGCCACTAAACTATCACAGGGATGAGATCCTCTGTGATTCAGAGGGATTTTAACACAAGATTTCAATAGGAACAAGAAAAACTAATTGCAGACATTCTGAAATAAAGCAGACACAAATTTTCCCAAGATTAACACAGATTAATTCAAAGTTGATTAGATTCATCAGCAGGGGAAAGTTTCTTTGAACAATCTCAGAGCTTGTCAATGGTTGTACACTTGCAACCAACTTGACATGATCAAATCTAAAACATAAGAGATTAACAGGTTTCTCAGATGGTCTCTCAGGAAGATGGGCTTTCTCAAATTTTCTCATAAGAATTCAACCCCCGACCATTTGCATGACTAAAGCATGCATTTATAACACTCATTTACATCCCAAAGCTTTCCCCCCAAGAAAAGAATATTCGAGGAACCTTTGTTTGTTACATGTTTTTCATGATTTCTTCAGAAAATGATGTTTAACAGATTTCAACAAAAAGTTTCCAGTTTTTCAAAAAGGTGAATCATTGCAAATATTTCCATCATTGTTTTAACTGGGGATCACCCAGTCATCTCCTCTGGCAACACATTTTTCATCCTTTGCACCTGCAACCTCCATCATTTCATCCTTTTCCCATTCTTTCCTCTGCAACTCTGCTCTGCATCCAGCTTCTCTGGTAATTCACATTTTTGCAAGTGCCCGAGCAATTCCAACTTCAAAATATCAACCTTTACAATTCCTTAGACTCACAAATTAAGCTCTAAATCCATTCAATTGCACTTTGCAGACAAAAATGACAAGGAATTTCATCAAAAAATGATGAAAAACAATGTGTATTCACATCTCCAGGAGTCTTGGAGCAAAAATGGTGGCAAAATCAGATGCAATGCACAACAACCATTGATTCTCCCCTTTCTCAACTTTAGATTAGATTCATCCACATGTTTCTTGGCAAACTGATTCGAAAGGTGAAGTACAGAGGCAAAGTTTCCAAACAAGCACGGGCCTTCCATGCCCTGGGCCCAAGAAAATTGCCTGTTGTCCTTTGAAAACATCTCAGTATAAAAAGGAACCTGCGGAAGCCTCCATGTGTCTCGTTGGTGCACTTTTGATATGGTGCCCAAAAGTGGAGAATTTTACCCTTTTTAACAAGCATGGGCTCCACCACATGTCCTCCATTGGTCTTGACAAAATTGTTGAAAATTTTAAGGACCAGAGTGGAAGGTGCCATTGCCTTTTCCTTGGCCTTTGAAAATTAAAGTAAAAAAGGAGCCAGAGCAGAAGCCTCCATGTGTCTCTTTGGCACACTTTTGAAAAAAGCCCAAAAGAGAGAAACCTCAAACAAGTGGGGCTCACCACATGTCTCATGTCCTGATAGAAATTTTGAAAAATTTTAAGGACCAGTAAGGTCCACAGGTGCCTAGGGTCCTGAGAAAGTTTCATCGGCCTTATTTTTTGAAAAGTATAAGTATGGGAAGACCCAAAGGAAACCTCCACGTGTCCTCCTAGTGCTTCTTCAAAAGGTAAAATAGGGGAATTCTAAACAAGCATGGGCCCTCCACGTGTCCCTTGGCAAAACTTAGAAATTAAGAAATCAAAGGACTTCCTTTGAACAAAACAATGGTCTAAGAAAAGATATGGTGCCCAATGAAAAAAAAAAATGTCTAAACTTGGCAACTTAGCGAAAATGCCACATGTCTCCTTGGTGCAACTCCTAAGGTCAAACCAAGAGGTGAATTTTCAATGAGCGCAGGGCCTCCACGTGGACAAGACTTGAGTTGAAGTGTGCCTTAAGTGTTTCAAAATTCCCCACCGAGCCACATCCAATCAAAAAGGACCACATATCCACAAATGTTAGAGATATAATTTGATAGGGAAAACACACCCGTCAAACCGTAAAATGCAGGGAAATTCACCATTTGCACCCAGAAATGAATCTTTCTTTAAGGAAAAGAATTTGGAAATGATATAAGGCCCAAATGTGATCCACGACCATGGAGAAGGATCTTTCAACAACATACAAATGAAGAAAACTTTTCACGCATCCCAATACATTATAATATTTTTAGAAAATAATCACATAGCCCAAAATTGAAAATTTTTTGAAAAGGAAACCCTGAGAAAATATGATCAATGCACCACAATTTAACTCTCACAAGTTGTCACTTCTAAAGAATGGTGATATTTTCTAAACAGGGTTAAGGTTACTAAAGACATTATGGAATCCTGATTGCTTCTACATATTTTGGTAGTAGAATTTATTCATTTGTGGACATACAGGGAAAACATATTCAGGTAGGATTCATTGTTTTTGAATAATTTTTGGTGGGAGATTAAGCATCCTAAACTTGATTTTTCCAGATCTTTGAGAACCTTCACAACAATTGGAAAACTAAATGACACAGAATGCTTCAAAATAGCTAAAATATTCCTTCAACTTGTGCATCAATGGAGGCCCAAATTTGCACATTTCACACAATCTCCAAGAATTTAACACAAAGGCTCAAGCTAAAGACTCAATTAAACATTAAAGACCCCTGGTTCCTCATGCCTAAGATACACTCAAAGGCTTACAGACAATCTTTATCAACAAAATGACAGTAAAGTGATTTTAAATTGTTTATCTCATTACAAGATGAAGGCTCTTCTCGTAATGAAATTGCAAATGCCACTAAACTATCATAGGGACAAGATCCTGTGTGATTCAGAGGGATTTTAACACAAGATTGCAATAGGAACAAGAAAAACTACTTGCAAACATTCTGAAATAAAGTAGACACAAATTTGCCCAAGATTAACACAGATTAATTCAAAGTTGATTAGATTCATCAGCAGGGGAAAGTTTCTTTGAACAGTCTCAGAGCTTGTCAATGGTTGTACACTTGCAACCAACTTGACATGATTGAAATCTAAAACATAAGAAATTAACAGGTTTCTCATATGGTCTCTCAGGAAGATGGGATTTCTCAAATTTTCTCTTAAGAATTCAACCCCCGACCATTTGCAAGAGTATTGCATTGCATTTATACAATTTCACTCACTCACTCATCCCAAATTTTCCCCCAAAAAAGAAGAATATTCAAGGAACCTTTGCTTGTTACCAATTTGTTTGATCAAGTGATTTCTAACAAATGACACCCGCAGCTTTGGAACATGAACTTCACAACAAAAAGTTTCCACAACTTTTTGATTCCTTCTAATCAAAGTTTTATTCTGTCATTGAGAAATCCCCATTTTAATCATTTTCTTTCTATAACTGGGGACAGGCAATCCTTTTCATTTCCTCTGGCAACACCTTTTTCATCCTTTGTGCCTGAACCTCCATCATTTCATCCTTTTCCCACTCTTTCCTCTGCAACTCTATTCTGCATCCAGCTTCTCTGGTAATTCACGTTTTTGCAAGTGCCCGAGCAATTCCAACTTCAAAATATCAACCTTTACATTCCTTGGACTCACAAATTAAGCTCTAAATCCATTCAATTGCACTTTATAGACAAAAATGACAAGGAATTTCATCAAAAATGATGAAAAACAATGCATATTCACATCTCCAGGAGTCTTGGAGCAAAAATGGTATAAAATCAGATGCAATGCACAACAACCATTGATTCTGCCCTTTCTCAACTTTAGATTAGAGTTCTCCAGGTGTTTCCTTAGTGGCAACTGCAAAGGTGAAGTACAGAGGCAAGTTTCCAAACAAAGTGCGAGCCTTACTCACATGTTGGATTACTCCCAGTTTCCTTAGTAAAGTTGTCAGAGACCCATTGTCACGAGTGGGATATGGAATCAAGATCTTTGCCCCTAGGGCCGCTATTGTCTTCATTTCAATCCCCTTCAACAACTAAAAGATCAAGGGGTGTAGCCATTTTGATGCTCGCATTACAACACATTATTGATTTGGGATGAATTCAATTTAAGGGCTTCCCATCTTAACAAAAAATTCATAACAATACCAACACCATTGTTTAAATTTAGAGTATGTGTTATCATACATCGAGTCCAAGGAAGAATCTGTTTTACCTTTATCGTAATTGCATTGATCAATTTTGTCTGTTGCATTTACGCATTTTTGAATCCAAAAAGTTCATCTGAATATCATTGTTTCAGTGTTATTTTACATTTTTGGAATATTATTGGGATCCTCAATGGATGTAGCATTTTTTTCACCATGTAACTTGATGAAACAAAGTTGCTCCTAATGAAGTATAATGGAAAAAGACATCCATTTGTACATTCCCACTATCACACTTCAATATCTAATTTTTCTGATAACAAATCACCTTTGGAAGGGCGATCAACAATAATCCATACCTATCCTAGTTTTCCATAGTTCTTGCATGGGTAGGCATTCAATTATTCTGAACCCTTGACACATCGAATCGAGTGGCAATCCTTCCTTTAATCCATGGCAGTGTACTTCCCATAAGTTACTTGTCACTCTGATATCTAATTCATTCATGACCTCAAGGGGCATAATCATAGACATGATGCTCTAGAATGCAAACATTAAGTGTAGAACAGCATGTCCCTAATAATCATAGTAATGAAAATGGATCTACATTCAACTGGGACTCAACCAAGAATGGTTCCCAAAAATACTTCAGGTGGCTCACCTATTCTTCCAGCACTTGGGATGTTTTTCCATATACAACCTAACTACTCTACTTTTGGATACTCATAAAATGGACCGTATTTGTAGATCCATTTTTCACTACTTGATTATTAGAGACATGTTGTTACACAATTGTATGTTTGATTTGAAGAATCTTGCAATGTTATGCCTCTTGAGGTCATGAATGAATTAGATATCCAAGTGATACCAACTTATGGGAAGTGCACTTTCCATGGATTCTAGGGAGGTGCACAGTGGTCTGGATGTGTTTAAGGGTTTTATAGTGCAAAAACTTGCAGCCTACCCAAGCAAGAACTTAGAACTAGATGTTGTTATTGTAAATTGCCTTGTCAAATAGAGAATGTTGTTATCAAGAAAATGGGTTGCTAGTGTGGGTGGGATGTGCAAATGGATATGTCTTTTGCCACTACACCTATTGAGGCCAGCTTTGTAAATTATATGGTGAAAAGAAGATTTTACATCTCATTAAGGATCCCAATAATGCTTCTTATGAAGTTTTATTCACTATGACATTGATGTTGATAACTTTGTTAGATTTGTTGATGGTAAAGAGCACAAAATTGATCAATGTAAGTCTCTTAAACAAGGATGGTTCTCCTTAGATCTTTGTTGTTTGATGGGGCTTGCTCTAAATTTAGAAATGGTCTTGGTATTGATCTGACATCTCCAGGCCAGGAAGAGTTAATGTTTTTTCTTTTAAACTTCAAAGCTTTGAGTGCACTAACAATATTGCAAAATATGAAGCATTGTTATTCCTTTTAAGAATTACTTGGATCAAAAGTTATTAAATGACATCATTATTAAAGGAGATTCATAGTTAATTGTCAAGCAGGTTAGAAAATTGTATGCAACATTATTAGATAATCAAGCTTGTAACTCAAATATTTTCAGTGTGGAGTTTTCATTTAAGGACACCTCTCAGGAGACACCATATCAAAATTACGCCAAGGAGACACATGGAGGCTTAAATGTATGGCTCCTCTCTACACTTAAACTTTTCAAGAATGGTCAATTTCTAAGGCCTGGGACACAGTGGAGGGCCCATGCTTGTTTGGGGATTGCCCCTGTATTTTACTTTTGAAAGAGCACCAGGAGGACACGTGGAGGTTTCTGTTGGATCTTCCCATACTTAGATTTTTCAACCGCCAAGTGAAACTTTCTCGGACCCTAGACATGCGGCACCTTACGCTTGGTCCTTAAACTTTTTCATACAACTCTCACCGGATTGAGACACGTGGTGAGCCTACCCTTGTTTAGGGTCTTATTCACTTTTGGTCACCATATCAAAGTTGTGCCAAAGAGGCATGTGGCAGGCTTCTGTTGGCTCCTTCTATACTTAAATTTTTCAAGCAACTTTTTAAGGCCTGGGATACGTGGAGAGGCCCACGCTTGTTTGGAAACTTGCCTCTATACTTCACCTTTGCAGGTGCACCAAGGAGACACGTGGAGGCTTCCGCTTGATCCTTTTCTATACTGAAACTTTTTCAAAAGCCAAAAAGGTAAATTTCTTAGGCCCATTAAAGGCACGTGAAAGGCCCGCGCTTGTTTGGAAACTTGCCTCTATACTTCATCTTTGCAGTTGCACCAAGAAATACACGTGGATGGCTTTAATCTAAAGTTGACAAAGGGGAGAATCAACGTTTGTTGTGCATTGCATCTAATTTTGCCGCCATTTTTGCTCCAATACTCTTGGAGATGCGAATACGCATTATTTTTCATCATTTGTTGATGAAATTATTTGTCGTTTTTTGTCTACAAAATGCAATTGAATGATTTAGAGCTTAATTTGTGAGTCCAAGGAATGTAAAGGTTGATATTTTGAAGTTGGAATTGCTCGGGCACTTGCAAAAACGTGAATTACCAGAGAAGTTGGATGCAGAGAGAGTTGCAGAGAAAAAATGGTTAAATGATGAAATGATGGAGGTTGCGGGCGCAAAGGATGAAAAACATGTTGTCAGAGGAGATGACTAGGTGCCCCAGTTAAAACAATGATGGAAATATTTGCAATGATTCACCTTTTTGAACAACTGGAAAAATTTTGTTGTAAGCCTGTCATTTTCTAGAAATCATGATCAAACATGTAACAAACAAAGGTTCCTCGAATATTCTTTTCTTGGGGGGAAAGCTTGGATGTAAATTGAGTGTTATAAAAAGCATTCTTTAGTCATGCAAATGGTCAGGGGTTGAATTCTTACGAGAAAATTTGAGAAAGTTCATCTTCCTGAGAGACCATCTGAGAAACATATTAATCTCTTATGTTTTAGATTTGATCATGTCAAGTTGGTTGCAAGTGTACAACCATTGACAAGCTCTGAGATTGTTCAAAGAAACTTTCCCCTACTGATGAATCTAATCAACTTCGAATTAATCTGTGTTAATCTTAGGCAAATTGTGTCTGCTTTATTTCAGAATGTCTGTAAATAGTTTTTCTTGTTCCTATTGCAATCTTATGTTAAAATCCCTCTAAATCACACAGGATCTCGTCCCTGTGATAGTTTAGTGGAATTTGCAATTTCATTACGAAGAAGAGCCTTCATCTGTAATGAGATAAACAATTTAAAATCACTTTACTACTCATTTTGTTGATAAAGATTGTTTGTAAGCCTTTGAGTGTATCTTAGGCGTGAGGAACCAGGGGTCTTTAATGTTTAATTGAGTCTTTAGCTCGAGCCTTCATGTTAAATTCTTGGAGATTGTGTGAAACTATGCAAATATGGGCCTCCATTGATGCACACCTTCTAGTTGAAGGAATATTTTAGCTATTCTGAAGCATTTTGTCATTTAGTTTTCCAATTGTTGTGAAGGTTCTCAAAGATTTGGAAAATCAAGTTTATCCTGCTTAATCTCCCACCAAAAATTATTCAAAAAAACAATGAATCCTACCTGAACTACCCTTGTTTGCCCTGTATGTCCACAAATGAATAAATTCTACTGCCAAAATATGCAGAAGCAATCAAGATTCCATAATGTCTTTAGTAACCTTAACCTTGTTTAGAAAATATCACCATTCTTTAGAAGTGACAACTCGTGAGAGTTAAATTGTGGTGCATTGATAATATTTTCTCAAGGTTTCCTTTCAAATTTGTGAAAAGAAGGATATATCCATTCTCCTTCACCAACCAAGGTTACAGAATGGGTCCTCTCACCCTCGTCGAAAGGCACGACCTAAAGTAGTGAGGATAGATCAAATCCTTTCATATGGTGCTATCCATTTCTCCAACATTCTGAGTGACAAAGAGCCAGCTGAATCACCTCCCCAGCTACAAAACGACATACATGATGATTCGTTCTGTCTCTGAGCTCTTGTTGAAATCTGTGATGCTGCTCAGCTTCCAAGGGAGAATCAATTTGGATACCAACGGGGCACAATCGTCTTGTCGATTGTCATTTGCAGAGACTAGGGTTATAGACCTAAGGATAAAATGTGGCAGTACCCACCCGAGTAAGAAATCACTAGCCAAAAGATCAAAAAAGTATACTTGATGATGGAGCCACGGGCAACGTTTACATAATCAGGCTAGAGATGTTGTATAGAAGAATGCGCAAATCTTTCGAGCATTAATGGTGCATACCAAGCAACTTGCTTGCAATAGTGGATGGGAAGGCAGAGTTTTTGATCTACCAGCACTAACTGCATTGGGAGGTATTTACATGAAGAATGGTGGGGAAGTGGAGCCCATGGTGCAAGTTGGCTTATAGCATTTACAGCACGCTACTTCCAAGCTTCGGTGAACAGATTGTCAGATGAAGTGAAATCTTAGGTTTGATGCAGACAAGGTAGACTGCAAATACCATACACTCCAAAAAAACTTATGTGTATCTTGGTAAGTCTGCTTACATTGAGACCATGATATCAGATAATATCAGTATGAATTCTATGAATTTGGCAATAGGGACGATTTATGTGGATAAGGTATACATCTACCTTAAGCCTAGATTGGTGAATGGGAAGTATATTGAAGATGAATTTAACAGGTCCTTGAGCTACCAAAGGAAAACTCACTACAATTGGTACTAGGTAAAAGCAAGTTAAGCCCACCCCTCCGTGCAGGACATAGGAAGAGGAACAACCCAAGGATGAGGAGTCAGGAGATGGAAGATAGCGGCGCGCTAGATCATGGCGCTAGAAGACAGTCGACTGCAGGTATCAAGAGGCCACATGAGGATAGTCCTCCAAGGCAGGAAGAAGAAGAGGTGAGAATTGATCCAGAGACCGAGGAAATGGAAAAAGAAGAAGGCGTGGTTAAACAAGGGTTCAAGAGAACGCTGAGGAGAAGAACTAAGATGCAGGGTAGTGGTGTTGAGACATCACAACCTGTAAGGAGGTTGCCGAGAATGTCATCGATCAAGCCAAGCACAAAGAAGAAGACAAAGAGACAACACAAGCTCGTGCCACAACATGACAGCGAGGAGGGAGGAATGTTAGACGAGCCTATGCATAACAAAGAGTCATCACTTGTTATTAATGTGGGAGGTGAAGAGGAGCGTAGAGAAGAAGAAGCTCAACACGACACAGAAGTACCCATTGGGCATGAGGAAGAGGGCCCCACATGAGAAGATGAAAAAAACGAGAAGGGTGTGGGTGATCCATCAGGTGAGCATGGGGGGCATTAGGTGAAAAAGGAGAAGCTACGTTCATAGGCGCAGAAACTCATATTCCCATTCAAGATTTTTGGATCTAATTTTCAAATGTTATCACCATTTTAGGTTTTTTCCTAAATTCACTCCACAAGCCACAATTTTTAGAAATTTTCAAACTTATTTGCATTTTTGGAAAGCTCTGGCAAAATAAAAAGGGGTTTATTATTTGTACTTTCTGAATTAAGTTTGAAATAATTCATAAGTTGGACACTTAAATCTTGATTGAAGGAGTTTATTCTAGAAACCCTAATTTTTGCATCATGGGGATGATTTTCTATGGAAAGGGTGAGATGGATGCTAGAGAATTGTGGGTTGAATTTAAGAAGATTTATTTTTCATCTGCATGGACATGGTTTTGGTTTTCACTTTGTCTTAATGGTCCAACAAAGAGGTAGGTCTCTCAATTAAATTAAGAGTGTTCATATTGGACTTGGGAGGAAATGGAACAAGTTTCCTTGGCTAGGTGGAATAAATAAGTAGGAGTAGAAGGTGGGAGTCAAAGTCCCTCTAATAAACCAGTGCAGCTGTTGTATGTGCATGCACGAGTAAAAATTGAGTTTTATCCTGGTGGCCTTTTGTCTGGGGATCCAATAGGAGCACTCCACTGACCCTGTGGAAAAAGCTTGCAGATATCTGCAAGGGAGGAATTTGCTAGGAAAGCGGGAAAGGGAGTGAGAAAGTTAGAAAAGAGAAACTAATGCTACAAGTAGAAAATCAGAGACTTGCATACACCAGTCAGAAATTTCATTACATGCACTTGAATTTAGAAGAAAACAAATCTGCATAACAACAACAAGACCAAATAGCATTTAATGAGCACAAAGTACCACTAAACTCCTTAGTCAAAAAAGGCTAAAATTCCTTCTTCCTTTATTGAAGCTCAAGCAGAAATTGTACATAGCATAGAAATGGAAGACATTTTAGAGTAGGGAAAATGGAAGAAATTTTCTATCTCTTTGCTCTCTTCACAAGGATATCTCTCTCATGAATTCACAAAAAATAGCTCCAAAATCTAAGAAGTCTAAGAAGTTTCTAAGAAGAAGTTCAAATGAGGAGCTTGTTACAATTTATAGAAGAGAAGGCAACTCTTCATCTTCTCGATGACTTTAGACTGTTCATATTCCGCTTAAATATTTAAGTCCCTTTTATAAAAACAAGGCGGCTTAAAGTTTACATTATGTTTCTAAAGTCACTTAAAGTTATATTAAAAAGTGCAAACCTCAACGCAAAAATATAACATTGATGAGAGAGAGAAGCGTTGGGTGAGAAGAGAAGAGAAAAAAGAGAGGAAGAAGAAGAAGAAGAAGAGAGAGAGGAGGGGGAATTATGTAGAAGAATGAGCCGCTGCAGTGGATTTGATCTCGCTTCCTGACTGGTTTCCACCTCGCACTCCTGAGAAGGCCTTTGTCCCTCCAAGCTCCTTGCTGAAACGAGTTGCTGCAGGTTCCACTTTGTCGGCATGAGGAATGTGAACATAGCTCAAGGTATTTGTCCATCCATCAGCCACACTGTTGATATCTTTGCACTTCCGAACCATGATGAATGTTTCTCTGTGATAAGTGCAATAGAGGCCCAAATCTCTAAGAGGAAGTCGAGGGTACCCTTAGTGAAGGAAAATGGATTGCCTACCTCTTTCTTGACATGTTCTTCAAATTGACCAATCAACTCATCAGCATTTGTTTCCTCACCCATTGCAAGTACTCCAAGTTTCTGAGTTTTCTAATTTATACTATATCCTACAATAGGTTGTGGAGCCTTGTTCCTTTTTTCCTCCAGTGTTTGTGACTATACACTAAGAGCATTGCCTCAAACCTTTTGCCAAGGCCTCTTTCCCATACACGTGGGACGGGCCCTTCTGAGGGAGTTTCAAAACATCTTCCTATGTCGATCAAATCCTAGCGATGATGGTGCAACCCCCGAAATCTAAATGTGGCCTTAAAACTTGCCCTCTATATCTCCTGAAACGTGTTTTTTTCTCATATGGGTGATAATTTTTGATGTAAGCAGGTTTATTTTGACGGTTTTGGATGGTTTTGATACCCACAGTTTTGTAAAACTAGTTAAGCAGTCCTATTTATTATTCACTCGCCCATGCATATTGTGAATTATGTATCATTGCAGATGGCTTTTTTTGAATTGATGGCTGTGAATTTGTAGGGAATTGTTGAGCATGTAGGAATCCAAACAGATCTTGACATAGAATGAGAGAGCTTGGCTTGTTTATTCATCAAATCTTGAGCAAGTGATTCTTGGTTATTCCGTAGCCCAAATTGAGGTGAATCACGTTAAATAAATCCCTTTCATGAGTTTTGATTTTATTCTACTTTTATTTGATTCTGGAAAACAATATTTTCTGCATATCAGTTCATCCACTGTTGTGATTCTCGTGAGGGAGGTAGCTACTGCATAGTTTTATTTTACTTATTTATAACAATGCAACTACAATTTGTTTCTTGTTCCTCTTTTTCCTCCAGCTCTGTGATGGTCAATTATTATCAGATTCCTCAAACCTTATTACCAAGGCCCAAATCCATACACGTTTCTTCTGAAGGATTTTCAAAAATCTTCTTGTCGATCAACTCTTGGAATAAGTGTTGCTCATTTCATCTACTACTGAACCCAAAGGTTCCTAATAGTCCCTTTCTTTCTCCAAGTCCTCCCTAAGTGTATGTGTCCTCCTTGTTGTTGCACACACATGTAAGCGAAGAGTTTGACCACTTCTTGGAGCACTACTTCCCTTTTTTAGAAATTGAGTCGATCCATTCATTATTCACTCACCCTCATTGTGAACTCATGCGTCCTCTTGATGGACTTTGGATTGAAGCTACTGATGGGAAAAACTTCCTCAATGGGGATTGTCATGGCATTGGGATCAACTAGATGTTGCACATAGAATGAAAGAGTTCATACTTGATCCTTTAGTTCATCAATCTTCTTCTTATACTCCTTATTCCTTGCCACCATGCGAGTGGAAGATTGCTGATACATGTGCAAATCCCCTTCATGAGTTGTCGGTCCCAGTTGGATCATGCTCATCTCATAGTCAGTCTAGTGTCATCTCATCCACTGGCTTGATTACCTTCAACCAAGCTACTTCAATGTATTGATTACCCATTTTCCCCACTGTATAACTGTGAGATCGTATGTGTGAGCTTTCTTGATCTTTTTTCTTTAGCCAATGAGACAATCATTGATAGATCAGGGATGCCACTTGTTACACAGTGTGGGTGTTAGGGAAAATCGTTTCCCGCATCTAAGGGAACATCTCATCAGATTCAAACTCAATGACAGGTGCACCAACCATTCCCTATTCTGGAGGAGGAAGAAAATCCTAGAATGAGAGAGGTATGGGTGTCAACAAGAGGTGAGACCTCCTATGGTGGTTCGAAGACTGAGTCTTGAACCATGTGTTCTTCATCCATTTGTGTTTCTGCCACTGGATTTTCTTCCTGCATTTTTGTGATCAAGTCTTCCTCTCGCAGTGATGCAAGAGTCTTCTTCTACGCTGGCTTTCTTTGGCGTCTTCTCGTGAAGAGAAGCTTCCAACTTTGTGGCCTTCCTTTTTGAACTTGCTCTAGAGTGTTTAGAACTGGAAGTCACCTCTACAACTTTTGAAGATGACTGATGGGAGGCTTGCTTCTGACTTGGAGGAATTCCTCGTGACTGGATGATCATGGTTCTCTTCTTCTGAAACCAATTTCTCATTCTCCTTACCACTTTCTCAGTCCACTCCTTTATATCCCCTGATTCACAAACATACCAGTTGACTGGAGGAAAGGGGACATCTTGACTGCCACGTACTCAGGATCATACATCTCTGTCCCATCATTGTGCAAAATATCTTCATACCAAGAGAACTTGAATTTCTTCATCTCACTGATTGTCATCCTCATATGGTCCTTTTCACACACTTCAAATTCATCAGCACAATTGGCCCAATAGTCCTCGACTTGTCGTTCATGTTTCAATTTTGGGACGTAGAAAGAGTCGATATCTTCTCAGATGTCAAAATTAGGCTTGGCAATGTAGGAATGCAAAGTCAAATGAGTGAAAGTGGCCTCCAGATGAGATGCATCATTTGAGCTCTTGCACGTGAATACCCTGAGAGAGATAGGAAATGAAATCAACTTCTTCCTCCTGCTCCTAAGCCTGTTATTCACTTGAATGATCTTCCTGTAGAGCTTGAACAATACAATTTGGTCACTAAGGTACTTGGGCAACCTTAGCAGAGCTTGGTCAAAGCCAACAACTCGTAGGTAGGAGAAGGTCGAGAATTGTATGAAATAAGAGCCATATTTCTTGATCAAGGATGTCGTTTGTGGTGACATCCTAGCTTCCAGATCCCCTTCTAAGCTTCAGACCACATACATTGTGAATGCATCATTCACGCGAGTGAAATGCCTATGGCTTTCCTCCATCACCAACTGTGGAAGTTTCTCGAACACAGACACCTTGGCAGTAATGTTCTATGTGAGAGCCAATCCTTTGAATGATCTTGAGCTAGTGAACAGATAGACCAAGTAAGAAGTCATGTGGAACTTCTTCATCATGGGTACCTGGAGCAGTTACAGATGGAGATTGTCACTGATGATCTGCCCCCAGTCAATTCTCTACTTTCCTTCTGTCAACGTCAAGATGAAAAGGCCCATCCAGTCTTGGAAGTCTCTTGTGCTTGCTTCACCCATAACTCTACTGAGGAGAGTGATGGCATCTGAATATCCTTCTCGAAACTCACACCTTGGAAGGTTCTTGGGCATCCTTGAGGGCTTTCTTCCTGTTTTCAACCACGAACCAAGTGCTACCCCTTGTACATATGCATCCATCATTTCCCAATCATGCAAGGCCATGTCCTTTGAGATGACGACCATGTTGGGTGATGTCGGGATTTAGAGAGAGTGAGATGGTTCTAGGACTGATGACTGCCATCATTGTACCATTGTCAGCTCAGATGGTTCATGTTTTGGGCTCATAGTGGTGAGAGAAACTAGGACCAACTCAAGACTTTGCACAAACACTAGGTGTCCTGTGCGGCGAACAAGCCACTTGTGAATATTTGATCTTCAATCTTTCCTCATTCCTTGGCTGCCATACGAGTTCTTAGGTTTTTAAGGTCCATGTATGAGACATCACTGTCTTCTATCTCATACTCACAGGTGAAGGGTTGTGCTAGCTTCTGTCTTATCCACTTATGCTTCATGTTTTCCTTAGAAAGAGCAACTTACTATTTTTAGTAAGTATGAAAAATCAACTCCCTCGAACCTCAACTTGATGTTGCGACTCTGATTTCCTCTTCTCCTTGTGTTTCTCTCACCTTCTGGATCAACTTTCTATTTTTGGTAGGTGCTCATGGGACCACTTACTATTTTTAGTAAGTGCCAAAATTGGACCAAAATGCCCATTCTGATGAATTCTCAGCTGCAGTGCATCTTCTGTGTACAACGTCTCCTTCGCAGGTTCTTCTGTTGATGACTTTCCCAAAATAGTAGTCCCCTATGCAGAAGACCTGTTATTTTTAGAAAGTGGGATTCTGGAGGTCAGGATTGATGTGGAACAAATTTTTTTTGATATGGGTTTTTTTCCAATATCCCCTCTGAAATTTTGTGCTTACCCGATTAACAGTTTAGGATAATTTAAACTTTTAATTTTTTGACCTGGCAGTGCTTCTGGACATGGCAGCCATTAATGGACCTTGAAAATTGCAGGTCTAGTTTTCTCCTCCATTTTCGAAAAAAATATATATTTTTGATATGGGTTTTTTATTCTTGTGCTTCAAGTGAAATCTTGTTTTGATCCGACTGTCGGTTTGACGGGAAATCAAGTTTTTTTCTCCGTTGGGCCGGAAAGAGGATTTCTTCATTGTGAATGTTTTATGGTGCATGAGAGGAGGGTCTGAAGGTATGTTTATGATGGTTTTATATAGAGGAATGAATAAAAAAAATGGTTCGTCAATCCGTGCATCTATTTGCAAGATTTCTTCAAATTTTGATTTCACGGCAATGGGGATTTTTACTGTTCTTCTCTATTCTTCGATTCTTCCTTAGCTCGATGAAATATTCTTCTGAGACCTGCATATCACCATGGGAAAGGGATTTTATTGCTTTGGTGGATCTGGTTTGAGCTTTGGCAATGGTGGAGTGGTGGTAGGAAGTTGTAGAGGAGTTTGCAGATATGGTTGTGCACGAGAATGTTAGATGTTAGAAGCAGGAAGCAAGCGGGTTTTTTAAAATTTTGAAATAAAGAACAGATGGAAGATAGGCATTTTCATGTCCCTGACATCCCTCACCTCAAAGGGATGTGAGGGACATCAAATTCCATAGTGAGCAAGGTGATGACACATGTGGCGGAGATCCAACGATAGGGGATTAAAGCCAAAAAAACAACTTTAAAGCACTGAGGGGCTGGAAGCTAGTCACATGGGTGACCAGAAGTCTCCTTAGGGGCTCGGTGCATTTTTCCATGTTTGATTTCCCTCACCTCAAAGGGAGGTGATGGACATCAAATTCCATGGCAAGCAAGGTAATGACACGTGGCAGAGATCCGACGGTTGAGAATGAAGGCTTGACAAGCACCTGGGGGTTGAACTGGTGATCCTGGAGGTTGTATGAGGGTCCAGAGGTCTTATGGGGGCTAGGAAAATTTTTCCAACCTTGATGTCCCTAACCTTGAGGGATGTGAGGGACACAAAATCCCACCAGGCTCCTGGAGCTGACACGTGTCCTTCCAAAATTTGACTAACTCCTGAACTCGCTCCAAGAGGACAACTTGAAACGGTGATAACTTGAGCTCCCGATGGACTTTTTTGATGAAATTTTATATGATATTGACTAGAAATGGCCTTATGAATCAAATGGTGGGGGTTTCAGGTCTTATTCCTTCATTTGATCCCTAAAAAATATTTTTGATTTGGTACTCCACTTATGCATGAGAAAAACTGCTTGCAAACCCATTGCGCCAAAGTGTTGTGAAAAAATAATTTCACCATATTGTAGGGCTTGGAATTCCCTTTCTGACGATATGTTTTTTTTTCTCCTAACTCCATCTGGAGCTCCCGAAATCACCTTCTGAAGCTCAGTAGTTGTTTTGGCCTGTGCACTGCCTAGGCCTGTGAACCCTAATTTTGGTGAAACTGCCCCAACTTCTCTGAGTCCTTCCTGAATCTTCCTGAATCACTTCCATGATGTCCCAAGGCCTTTGACTCACCTCCGTGTCTGGTTTGGATTTTTTGTCCTGCTCCATGGGGTTGCTCTAGTCCTAGGAAGGCCAATGATAGCCCTTCCCACAGCTGCCCAAAGCTTGCAATTTTCAATGAACTCCTAAAATCACCTAAGGGGGTTGATTTGACTTTCCTAAATCACCTAGGGGAATGAATTAACACCAATTGGGAGATTAC
Source organism: Taxus chinensis (assembly GCA_019776745.2). NCBI lineage: Eukaryota > Viridiplantae > Streptophyta > Pinopsida > Cupressales > Taxaceae > Taxus > Taxus chinensis. The sequence goes on along the minus strand of JAHRHJ020003107.1, from coordinate 241,874 downwards.
TGGACTGACTGGGAGGACCTGGGGCACCTCGGAATGATAAAACATGAAAATTTTGGTACAAGGGTATAGTTATCATGCTTGGAAATTGTCAAATTCTTTGTTGCACATTTGGATGACAAGAAGAAGAAGAAGAAGAGAGAGAGAGAGAGAGAGAGAGAGAGAGGATCAAGTTGAACAAAAAAAAGAGGATAAGAATTTATGTAGTGTGGCTTTAAAGAGGGAAGCTTCAATATTTCCATTTGAAGAGTGCACCCATCAGAAAAATAATATAATGGACATTCAAGTGGATGGTAAGAAAATTAATTATTTTATAGAATTGACGCTCTCTCGTCTCAAAGATAGTTTTCTACTTTCACATACCTCACACATTTCTAGATTTTGAATGTCATTGCACAAAATGTTTCAACCCATGTAGATTTACTTGTGTTGGATAAAGAAGGCCAAATGGGTTTGGAACATGAGGAAATTCTTCAGCTACATGTAGAGAAGTGAAGAGTAATTATTGAGTGTCTAATCAAGTGGAAGAATCGAAATAATGTAGCAACAACATGGGAGGAGAAATATTTCTTGTACCAACATCCAAAGATCATCGACATTAAGGACTACACTTGTGTGAAAAAACCTCCAAAAATCGTCAACATTGGGGACAATGTTGCTTTGAAGTGGACTACGCCCTTAACCCTAAGCCATATATCGGGATATGGATAGCTAACTTGTTGCTAACATAGTCTCTTATCATGTCATGTCATGTTTATTTATGCTTTCATATGCTTAGTGAGTCGGTCTTAGGGCTCTAGGTAGTATAGTGGGGTATATATAGGAGTTAGAGAGTAGGATGTGATGATTGTATTGAGCACTTGAGTCTTATTGTATGGTTTAGGGTTGACCCCTCGAAGTGGCTAAGTGATTCTACGTACATATTGTGATCATTTCTCTATAGTTTGGTGTTCTTTTGTGTTCTATTGTTGTTGGTATTCAAATCTAAGTGATTTCATTACATTGAAACCCTGGTAGTTAGGTGTTTGACGTAAGCACTGTTCACAATAATGTAGATGTGGAATGTGGTTTTACTCTAATAATACACTGAAGTAACCATGTCTAATTTGTAATTAGGTTTCATCTAGACTGTAGATAAAAATATCAGAGCTAATTACAATAATAATGATTATCTAGGAGTGTAGAATAATTAAAATAATTGCAATGCTTGAAAAGGAGTAAAGAATTGAGATGTTGAGAGCGATACAAAGTATTTTGCAAATCTAAAGATGTTTATCAATAATAAGCAATGGAGAACATGTATAGACAACAAGGCAAACCAAACCTAAAAATCAGCTAAAAATAAGCACCTTGATCAAAATAGTAAAACTTCTTAAGTGATGCAGCTAACGCCAAAGTAGTACGGTTATGACAACTATTAACATTTGTAAAACTTGTCAAATGACATTGATCCTCTACTCTTGGGCTCTTAAAACCTTTCTTGTTTTCCAGCATTCTCTAGGAGACACTGGGAATCAATTATCCTTCCTCCAAACCTTAAGCACCTCACAATATCTTGCAAAACAAGAAAAACACATGTGAATTTAGGGGTATGTCTCAATCAAACCCCCTTCAAGGAACATGTCTTGAAAGAAACACTCAAGTATAATCTAGTTTAGCATGAAATCCAGTGTAATACAAATGTACAATCCTTATTCTTTCAATAGATACAACAAGTTGGGAATTTTATATGTTTTTCTCTAAACAATTGAATTTTGCTTTTGGTAAGGGGTGCTTGAGGAATAACGTAGATTGTTTTCCTTTACAAATTCAATGAATTCACTTGTATTCGATCAGTGTGTGTCTATGCGTGCGCACGCGCGTGTGTGTGTGCATGAGTGTGTGTGCATGTGTGTGTGCATGTTTACGTGTGTGTTTGTTTATCTTAAATGCACAAGTGCACCTATGCTTTTACATACTTGTTGAATTCAAATTAGTAGTTTACTGGAATCTATGTTGACACAAAATGTGAGAAAATAACGTAGATTGTTTTCCTTTACAAATTCAATGAATTCACTTGTATTCGATCAGTGTGTGTCTATGCATGCGCGCGCGCGTGCGTGCATGAGTGTGTGTGCGTGCGTGTGTGCGTGTGTGTGGGTGTGTGTGTGTGCGTGTGTGTTTGTTTATCTTAAATGCACAAGTGCACCTATGCTTTTACGTACTTGTTGAATTCAAATTAGTAGTTTACTGGAATCTATGTTGACACAAAATGTGAGAAAAGCCTAGAACAAGACCAAACACCTTGAATGATTCAAAAAAAGGGTCAACGGGCCAACACAAAAATATGGCTAGAATCGTAGCAATATGGTTTGGTTTAGGTTAGCCAAAACCGTACAGTCATGGTTCTGGAAAAAGTCCTAAAACGTGTAAACTAATGAATAATGAGAATAACAAGGAGAAGAGAGAGAATGTTGGAAGAAGAGAAGAGATGTTGCCAAATAGAGAAGAAGTCAATACAAAGTCACACAAACACAATAAATGGTTCGAAAGTTGATCAGATACAAGAAACATGTGCCAAACCTGAACCAATAATCAATAAACACACAATTACTCTGCATCAACATAGCAATTAACTAGTACATAACCAAATTACATGCATAAATTATGTCATTCAAATGGCTAGATCATTAAGCACACATCAATACAGCATGAAATTGATATGAAAAGAAGAATTGAGATCACGGAGCATGATGAAGTTGCAGTTAAAACTAGTGGAAATCCAATAGGAGACTGCGTGTAGCTTAAAATCTAGGGCAGAAATGTGTTGAGCGTGGTATTAAAAGCAAGCAATACCTGTGAGTTAATGATGCTTCCCCTGGAAACAGTAAAGGGGCGCTTGCCAGTGGGTATCCTCTAACACTGCCCCTACCTCAAAGGTCATGACGTGAACAGACATGCCTGTGAAGAATATCCAGTGCAGAGGCCTGTTGGTGAGCACATCTTCATAGTAGTGAATGAAATTCGCCTTCTCCCACACATTGCAGAGGAAACCATCCACGGATTCAACGCCAACGTAGCGCGCATCTCGAAGCCAATCAGGCCTCAGGATTCCCACCTCGAAATGCATCTTCCTGCACTCTTCTTTATCAAGGTAGTAATAGAAGGAGGTGCCGTTGTTCCATTCCAAATCGTACAATTTCCTTCCAAGCTGCTTCTGAATGATGTTGAAATTCCTTCCATTCGGCCAGTCGTACCACAGATCAGTCACCTGCAGAGACTCGCTATTGTTGATGTACAGAAGTGAATGAAACTGATCTGGCCAGGTAGCAGGAACAGGATCACGACTGGATTTTCCAACACCGCCATACACAGAACCCATTACCACCAGCCATGTAATGCAAAGCTTCATTACCCTCTCCATCTTTCCAAATTGACGGCACCCAGATGATGATGAACAACAATTCCCAACTCCCCCAAAACCCCCGCCTCTTCTTCTCATGATAAACTTTAACCACGAGTAGTTTCAAACCCAACCTCGATCCATTCCCAAGAGATTGGAGAATGGAGAAACACCCTTTTATGATAAACTTGTTTTAGGTAGTCTCCCACGCCACGTTTTATATGATTGTGAGTGCGAAAAATGGTTTTTTTTTTTAATAACATCAACATATATCACTAACCTAATTGTAGAGCATTAGAATATCTAGGGTATAGGAAAATGAGAAATAATTGTGTTATCAATTTCATATAAATTTAGGGATAATTATTTGTCACATACATGTTTAATTAACAAAAATAATTTGAACTAAAAAGTTCTTAATGCATGATGTCTTTAATTTATATTCATACAAATAAAGAAACGACAAAATGAGTTTTGTACAATATGGAAATGACAGCCATTTTTTATTGCGAAACGAAGTTTGTGAATGTGTTCCTTAGTCTCTGAGCTTTGAAAACATTGTGTGCTTCTCCTAATTTCATTGTGAGTCACTAGTAAATTGTCCTCTTTCAAAACTCTAATCTGACCTCAACACCTTGCATAAACCATAAAAATAGAGGGTGTTAATGGGGACACATATCATCGCCTCATTATTAATAAGCTCATCATGTCTTCAACACTTCGGCAATCAACACTCTATGCAAGTCGATAGACAATCTAATGTATGCAAATGCACCAACCCTTATTTTTCACTGGATGCAAACAACTGATAAATACTAGAATGCTCTCTAAATGCTTAAATTCTTCTTTTAGCATGAGGATATTCTTGGAAACAAATAAATTCAACTCTTACATGTTGATTTCTCCTTATAAATTATTATCAAAGTGAATTTCCTAAATTCACTCTTTGCAATATCACGCTTAGGATTAAATGTAATTGTGAAAATTACTGTGTAAACATTATGATATCGAATCATAAGTACAGTAAATGCAATAAATGTGTAGGTCTTATATGTAACACCCCATAATTAAACACTAAAATTAACATGTTAATCATAAAACTTACCAAATAAATTACCAAATAATTTTTTTCACAGAATTTATGAGAACTCGGTTTGATATTATGTTATTAGAAATTGCTTTGTTGCACCACTATGATATTCAACTTGACTTGTGCTCTTGCAAGTCAATCGCATTTTTCAGTTAGGCAAAGTGGGTCTGCAGTTAAATTGTCTTTGGAATATCCCTGGCTTAGCGATTACCTTTGAATCACAGGAATTGGTTAAATGTTCATGTGGTAACGTTACAAATCATTTTCTACAATTTTTTTATTAGGTAAATATAGAGGGTTTTAAAAGACTCTCAAAACCTTATACAACCAAAAAGATAAAAAGTGAAAAACACCACCAGTATGCATCCAACAGGATCAAAACATCTTGATCCGTCTACAAGGAATTTTCTTAAAAAATAATAAAATTTAATAAGGTTCACCAGTAGCCAAAAGGTTGCCAAAAGTTTGCAAAGATTCCACCAATACCCACAAAACAAAAAATACATGACCCTCAATGTAGTATGATCATCCTTACTAGGGTTGGTTTTTCTAGAAGTTTCTTCCTGTGATAACCTCTTGTAGGAGTGTTGGGTCCTTCCTCTGAGCTCTGAATATTTCTCTTTTGGCTCATCGTATCATCTTTGACCGCGTTCCCCTTTGTGTTCTTTTCTTCCTCATCATTGTTGCTAGAGAAAATATTGCCCCTAGTAGCCATCAAACGGAGTAATAATCACTAGGCTCAAGTAATAATATTCCTTAAAATGATGGTTCCCTTTAATTTAAATTTAATCACCATTGGATTGTTTTAAGGAAACTTCTATAAAGTGGGTTTAGTTAACTTAAACATGGACAGTGGAAGAATTGATAATTTGGATGTCATGTTCATAACTTGCACTCATGTTCATAATTTACACACCTAAATACAACAGTAAAAATACCAAAATATTTTTTTTTAAATAACACCACATTTACTACTGATACCATAGTCACTAGATACAAGTATAGGTCTCACATACACACCAAGTTTCAAATTTTACATTTGTCCAAATGACATACAACTAATTATTTTACTTTCACATCTATTGCATCTCATAATCAAAAGATATTGTGGTTTGTGGAAGCACTATTACAATTGTTAGGGCCCACAACTCATATTTTAAGAAGACTCGTACTATGTTCTAGTTTCAAATTGTGTCTCAACTCTAATCTCAATAGTTATTTCTAAGCCAAAATAGTTTTAATTATTATAAGAAGATTCAGTATAGGCGTGTGTAGCCTCAACACATAACTCAAGCATACATAAGCCATCAGCAAGAATGAGATATTCTCTCAACACAATTGCTTCACCCAACTAGATTTCTAGGCACCATCCCTTTACGAGTTCTAAACCATGCACAAGCACAAGATCTTACTCGAGAAGGTGGTAAAATGGTTGAACCTGATAACAACCACTCTCAAGGCCAAGTTTTTCGCTTGGTTATAGACACAACTACAAACAAGGATGGTTAAAGGTGTTACACCCGTGTTTTACTTCAACAAAATAAGGGATTTTTTTTTAAAACCCTTAATTACCTTTTTATGCCTTCAATGATTTTTAGCACGCAACAAATAAAATCCAGCATAATAGTATTTTAAAAATCCCTTAGTTTTCTTATGTTGTAATGAATAACAATATTACTTAGCTCAATACTAAGTAATCCAACATTATTAATATTCCATAATCCATATTGGCAACATATAATACTCATGTGTAACTGCAAAAGGATTCTAGATCCTTCTCAATCTCCCTTCATCACTTTATATGATCCTGTATACATTGTATGCCTTTGGGTAAACCTTTTTATAGGTCCTGAGAACCCACGCATCTTCTTTGTGTCAACCAGTAAAGTATGCAAGTACTTCCCTCCAGCTCAAAACACTACTGAAAGAAGAAATGGTGAAAAGACAATGTAATCAGTCAGTTTCACTACTATGCGCATAGTTTATGGCATTGTGCTAGCAAGCCAATTTTGAGATTGTACACTAGCCTACGAAACCTATCTTCCATTCACTGCACAACCATCTCAATATAGTTATCAAGATTTTTTTTCATTGTTTAAGAAATTAAATTACAGTTCTGAAGTTGGAGGGATCATGACTCGATATTCAGGTTACATGAATCACGTCAGTCCCATCTTAGGATCACTCCATGAAAGGTTGCGCTCACATAATGACTTACGTCATTATGTATTTTTTACCCTCCATATAGTCATCTTGATCTAGCACAGACAAGGTCCATACAACATGAATGTCCTCTCATGATACCTACCCTTCGTTATGCTTTCATCCTAGGGATAGGTTATACTGAGTTTCATTATGTCATCCAATTCACGATAGAGGTGTACAGTAGCTCTGCGAGTCACCAACTAGCATAAGTACCTCATGTCGCATGTTGTAAGGTAAGCTATGTCAACATACAATAATTGAATTAGCTCAGTTAAGCATAAGAATAAAATAATTTATAATGATAACATAAATAATCAAAGATTTAAGATTCATATCGCAGGTCAAAGAACAAATGTAATCTTCTGGATACAATGTGTAAGGAGGATTAATACCGACATTTCAATCCTAGTACCGAAACCATCATCAGGGTGAAGCTATTTCTTAAGAGCAGATATGGCAATTGAACTATTATAAATAACCCAATTACCAAGAGACATGTTGTTCCAAAAAGATGTGAAGGAAAAATATGATGAGAAATGGAGAAAAGATAAAGAAAATTAACAATAAAAATAAAAATAAAAACAATAAATAATACTTATATTCATTTGTAGTCATTTCATCACTTTAGTACATTCATATTAATTAAGTAAATATTTATTATGTCTCTTTAATGATGGTAATGTACCTTTCATACTTGTTTTCTAACGATGTATTTGTTTTTCAGCAAAGGTATAATTGATATAGATTTAGTTTCCATCATGAATGTACATTAATGTTTTCATATATGGTCTATGATGTTTAATGGACAACAACATGTCCATTACAGTTTATAAATTATAATTGTTACATGTTATATTATCCATACATGATAACTTATAAAAACATATAATTTTTATTGTGTTGATAATGCATTCTTTTATGCAAGGATCATAATATGATACTTCGTCTTGTTTTGCAGATTTCATCATCTTTTAAGGAGTGATTAGCACATAGTTTTTAATTAATAATGAAGTCATGAGAACATAATAAATATCATTACTCAAAGACATTTATGGAGTGTTGTAAAACAACTTTTATACATTTCAGTTAAGTACAACCAAATATTAAGAACAATAATTTTTGTAATAAATAATCATATTAAATACTTTCATGTTTTTTCAAAATAATGATCATCTTAATCAATAATATTACATAAGGAAAAATGTCTTTTTATACAATCTATGAAGTAACACTTTCATATTTCATTTAAGCACAATAATCTTTGTATGACCAAGTTACATGTAATGTGTAAATTAGTCATTTCATAATGAATACTTTGTCATGTATGTTGTATGATAGATAAAATTGTAAAAATGGTCAACTTGATGAACTGACACGAATTAATAACTCACTATCATGTTGTTATATTGCAAACTAAATGAATATAAAAAGGTTAACTTATGATACAAATCATATCTTCCTTATACCTTATTAAGTTTAAATATCTAATATCAATTGAAGTGAACCTAATGATGTATAATATGTTTCCATCAATCATCGTTTCAAATCAACCAATAATATCTTTAAGACTTTGTTATAAATAACTTCATTAAGTGTATTATCACGACAATAGTTAGAACTTAAACTTTCTCATAAATACATTAAACCATACAAATGTTTATCCAATCATTATTTTGTAATATCATATCAATGTATGACAAAGAGTAAGTGAAGAAGAAAACAAAATTCCTTTTTAAAGTAATTTTTACACCTACAGTTAACCAACTAGCTAACCAAAATCCAAAATACATTCAACATATTTCCACGTCATATTGTTACCTTATAGTGGTACTAACATGTTTTTAGTTCTGCCAATGCGGTTTGGGTGGATCGGTTAAGACAGACGTTTGTGTCTGGATCCACCCAGGTTCAATTCCCACTAGGTACGATCCCTTCGAGGTGGTTTACCAGTGGTGGTGGGTGTTTCATCACCAGTGGTTATGGCAGGTGATTCCTCTTTGCGGTGGTGTACTTTGCATCGTCAGCGTTAGCGGTGGTTGGTGGCTCTAAAAACGGCAGTGGTGGAAAATGGTATTATCAGTGTGGGCTTAGTGGTCATGGTTTATGATGGATTAATTGTAATATCTTGTCTAAGGACGTTGTTAAGGGAGGAGACCCTATAACCCCCTAGTTCATAACTTCGGTCAAAAGCATTTGACTATAAAAAAACACATCTTTAGTTATTTGTTTTCAATAATCACTTATTTCTGCTCATATGCTAATCTTAATGCTCGCCAAGATAACTTAAATGTCATGTATAACTTCCAACCTTATTGTTTCACAATAAAATTCAATTAACTATGTTAATAATAGTTTCTTCATGCTCTAACAATCCCTAAGGAAAAATACTCAACTTAATAGCTTTTGACACACACAAATAAAACATCAACAACAAGTATAACCATATCTCATTTAAATTTTTGCAAATACTAATAAAGACTAAAACATCAACAACAAGTATAACCATATCTCATTTAAATTTTTGGAAATACTAATAAAGACTTAAAATACACAGAAGACCGTCAATGGAGGAGAGTTCTTAAACTCTTTCTATCTCCTTATAACTTCAATAGAGCTCATATTGAGATATAACATCAATGTATTGTAGCTAATAATAAAATAGATAAACAATCATGAAACAAAACTGAAATGCTCATAATATCCTCAAAGAACAAACTTACCACAATGATATAACATAAGAAACTAGATCCAGTTGTCTCAGTCAAGAGAGAAATCATTAGTATTCTCGCATACAATAATGAACTCTAAATATTGAATATATATCGTTTCAGGTGAGAAGCTTGTTTTTGGTAAATAGAAATAGTTATTAAACAAATATCAATGCCCAGGGTTACGAAAGAAATATTTTCATGCCTGAGAGATGAAATCAAACAACGAAAAAATCTCAAAAACTCAAACACCCATTTCAAGTTACAATGTTTCTTTTTTAAGCTAGCCAATATTTCAGAAAACATTTTTATGAGCATCAGTAGTAACCAAATCTATAGTAATAACTAGTTATGGCCAACCATTAACAAAAAATAAGGACCATGCCAGTCAAGTATGGTGTATTTGAATGCAACCTAGAATACTAAAAGTATGCATTCACGAGTTTCAAATTTGACACAAACCCAAAAGTAACTACTCAAATAAACCATGCTCGAATAATGATTTAATCAAAGCATAGCTACCTATTTGGAAAAAGAGAATATTATTATTTACTCCTTCCAAATACCCATTAAGATCAAACACATTCTGCATCATTTTTATGCATTTTTCATTCAAACTTACAAATGAATAAACACACAAATCATGCAACAAGATAATCTAACAATATTCCTCTAATTCAAAATAAACAACAAGAGAAAGAGTCATTAATCCATGCCTGTTATCCTACAAATTTTCCTCAAAATTTCTTTAAAATTCATCAACCAAATTGACCCAGCAAAACTCCATATTTTGGCACAACAAAACCTCACATCTCACCTATACAATCAAATTAAATTCCCTTGATACTCAAAATCACAATGTCTATTTTTATCAAAGAATACCATTACAAATATCAACTGTAAATAGCTTCCAAAACCTCCATGTAAATTTTTCCCAAAAGAAGAGCTTGAATAGCCAAAGGGAGAGATAAAAATGGCTTGAGTATTACATGTGATAGCTTCTCAAGGAAGCTTCGCAGTTTCCATAATGCATTAAATTTTTATAGGTGCCACATAGTGGATGGGCAATTTTTCCCTCCAACTTACATGGGGAGTGGCGATCGATCGAAGACGTTAATTAAAACCAACTAATAACCAAAGTTTCTAAGTTTTGCACAGTTTTTTCCCATGGCGCTCAAATACTTTATTAAAACCAAATATCTTAATAATGACCAATGATTAATAATCAAATAGGGTGACAAGGATAAGGGGGAATGCTTTTCCAGTAAAGATAGAGATCGAACCTTCGTTGATTGGGAGGCCAGATTGTTGAGAGTGGAATCCACAAAGTACACCATCCTATTTGTTAACATAATCTTGGTCCATGAAGTTAGGGAGTTTCATCATAAAAGTGAGGTACAGAATAAAAGTATTGGAGGGTTAAATGCTGAAATTTACATGTAATAACAAAGGATATTCATCCTGTAAGACCAAGTTGTCAAGGTCGATGCTGAGAGGGGAAAGGAGGATATGAGGCTTATGTTAAGTATCTCAGAGGATAAAGAATCCATGGACACTGAGGTCAAAGAAAACACTGAGAAGACTCCAAAAAGGGTTATTATTAAAGTTTCAAGTGTTAAGGACAGTGGCCCAACTACCAGGACCCGGAGTAGAGATCCTCCCAAAAAAGTGAAATGAAGGCAACCCTTTGGATACCCTTTTGGAAAAAATTTGTGCTAGTCTATTCTATTATCTTAGCTATGGCTTATGTTTTTGTATTACTGTAAAAAAAAAATTATTTAAAAATGTAGGCCCTTGTCTAGTCTGGCTTTGTTCTGGGGTTGCCTTTTTGTCAAGGATGTTTGACTTGGCACCCTTTTCTCTCTTTTGGTGAGCTTTTTTCTACCTAGCTTCTCTTTTGTAAAGGGTTTTTTGGTCCCTTAAAAACCAAACTTTATTTACCTTATCTAAAGAAATAATCAAACAATCTAAATGCATATGATTATGGTCGGGAACCATAATCCCTTTTATCTCTAACACATTCTAATGCCACTGACATATGGTTTAATACCATATTCATACCAAACTAAAAAAAACATTCATTTTTCCTCAAAAATCACAAAACATTACCAATGTTTTCCATATGTTCTAAGACCATATGTTTAGAATATTGAACTTAATCTTTTTGCCATGGTCCATGACCGATAAGAATAAAGCAATGCAAATTTTCCATCATATGCCAATATCAGGGAAATGGTTACATCCAACTTAACAGTTATAATTATGTTCTACGAGTAATAAAAATGATAATCAAATATAACCATTCATTTACTTACCATGATATCGTCTTACGACAATAATCCCATCATCCAAGTTTAAGACCCTTATTCAACTCATCAAGATTAAGCCAACATATCAATGATAATAAATCACGTTATTAAACCAAAAATATCTCATCTAGACCAAGGCCTTAATCAACAAAACTCTAAGATTTCTAGGAGCAAGACTATATGGATTCATCCTTAAGAATGTTGGTATAAGTTAAATTTCAATGGTGCAGCGAAGGGAAACCTAGACAGAGTTGGGGGGAGGATTCATTAGGAATGATAAAGTGATCTCATAGCAGCTTATGTTGGGAACATGGGGGTCCAAACCAACAATTATGTTGAGGCTTTAGCTTCCTTATGGGGTATCTAACATGCAAAAAAATTGAACATCTCTAAACTTTGGGTTAAAGAGGACTCTATGAATATTTTAAATTGCCTCCAAAGCAAGTTACCCTCAAGTTGGACCATCAATTAAATAATTGAAGACTCTATTCTCATCTTAAGTACATTCCCAAATTTTGAAGTCTCTCATACCTGTAGATAAGGAAATCATGTTGCTGACTTGTGCACTAACATTAGCGTGACGTTTGAGACCCTGCATCATTAGATTGGGGAAGGCAATGCCCCCCCTGAGGTCATAAATGCTTCGAACCGTGAGAAATGCCAAGTTCTTATTTTATATGCTTTCTCTAAAGGACATCAAAGTTTTGAATGGTTCTTTTTTTTACTTTTGATATGACAAAGAGTTCAAGGACAATTGGAAATATCTCCAGGGCATAGTGGTTAAGGTTGAAAGTCGGTGCAAGATTTTAGTGGAAGGCCTTGTTCTACATTAAGGTCTACTATATTCCTCTTCTTCATCAGAGATAGCTTTGTATTGGTGTGGAGGATAACAGGTTATTGGATTCTCCTACTCTTTATTTTTTATTTTGATGCTTTATTTTCCTTCTTGTTGGTTCTAGACTGGTTTTTCTCTATTTTTTGACTGGTTTTATGTTGGTTTTTATTCTGTCTCCAGCTATTTTTTAATGTTTGGTTTATTTTTGATTCATGAAATATTTATGACTATATTTGGATTGTAGATCCTTGTTGTAACAGGGAAGGGGACCTTGTCAAAACCCTCCTTTTACCAAATATAAAAAAAATCACGTTATTAACATTGCCAAGTAGGTTAAACAATCAAGTAATATTCACCTTGTCATAATTTTATAAATCGTATTCCAAGAAATGAAGGAGACCAAATTAATTACTTGTGGTCTAAGACTAATACCACAATGACAAGATGGTTAGTCCAACATCAAGACTATAATAATTATTTCTAAGCACCAAATAATGCAAGTGCAACAACGTAATAATTTTGTAAAACATTATGAAATCAGCACACATAATAAACAAGGTAAACAAGTACAACAAAAATAAGCTACACGTATCGAATAATCAACGATTATAAGATGATGATTTTGGTTACGATGTTAAGTATGCACTTACGCATATGTATATATATCCTTTCAAAAAATGTGTACATACGTGTAATTGTAAACATGGTCCCGTAACAACATTAATCCACTTACACCTGTAAATTTTTTAATACATCACAACTTACCTTTGTAATAAAACAGAATAAAAATGTGGGGTGTGATAAAAGGGGTCATAACTCCCTATTTACACCATTTCAACAATTGTAGACAAAAAAATTAGAGGGAATACCACATGTACAATGAAGAGATTTACAAAATCTAGGCTTGAATTGTCTTCTTACAAGTATTGAGATAATTATATAGTTTTGAAAATTGATTCTCTCTATGAAATCATAATCATAAGCATCTTTTGGAGTGAGACAATTTGAAGGAAAAAACAATGATCTATACTCCAAAGGATATTTAGATGGCACTAGGAAAGACTAGCCAGTTCTCTTTGTCTCTTGTTCGTGAGTTTGGTTAAGGTTTATATCATGTATTATTGATGTATCTTGCAAATATTTATCTTTAGATGTGGCCAATAGAAATGTTGCATGACAATTTATAGTGTATTATCTGTTCTGAAATGTCTACTTTATTGAAATTCTTCCTTATCAGAATTGTTACTGTCATATATACTCCAACATGTTTAGTTACGATCCTATAATGTGTTTCTAAATTTAACTCACATTACCTTTCATGCTTACAACACAAAAGGGTCCAATTTTAAGTTCACTATCCAACAATCACACAAAATTAATGAATTTTCCATAATAATTATTTACACAACTTTCAATGAAATTTGAGCCAAAAGTAAACTATAGTATTTGATCATCCCCATTAAATTCATACAACATACATGTAAATTTTGAATTTTCTTCCTTCATTAGTATAGGTACAAATGTTAAAATAAGGTACATTTCTAATTCTTTCTAAATTACATTTTTTATAATAAACAACTTTAACTTAGATTTCCATCATTCATTATAATCTTGTTTATACCACGTGTAACCTTTAAAACCATGTAACCATGGGTCATTGACACATGTTTTCATGGACACACCCCTCCCATATAACATACTAAAAAAAACCCAGCAATTTAGAGTTAGTGAGAAATAAAAATATACATTTTCCATACTTTTTCAAATCAAACTACCTTTTCAAGTTTTAGAAAGAGGTTAGAGAGAGAGAGAGAGAGAGAGAACTATTTCCTTTAAAGAAAGTAAACCAAACCATTACCATAACCAAAGAAGGGAAGATATAACACAACAATTATTGATTCACTAAACTCAAGTTTCAAATATTTTCAAAGTAACACCAAGTTTTTTACAACCTCTAGAAAGTTTTTGTTTTCCGTTATTACTAAAGAAGACTAGATAAATGTGCCAAATTACGTGATTCTAATTTTCTATCTGCAATCATGTTTTAATCTACCCAAACCTCGTATTTCCATTCAAAATCATTGTATGAAATATTAGATAGTCATTGCGAGTCCACGAGCGTTTGTTACACTATTGCATAACTAGCCAATGTGGCCACAGAATGGGCCAACAATTATGGCGTGGGACCTCCAAATGGAATGTTTAAAAACTCTACCCTATTCTATACTATACAAAGAATCACTAGAAAATTGTGGAATCAGAAAAATATCACCAAGGCTCAAATTGTAATGACTTTTTGAAGCCAATTGTATGAAAACATTCATTTACTCACCAGCAAAATTAAGCCAAGTGGCCTCTGAGATGAATGCACAAAAAGCATTTTTAAGGGTAATGAGTGAAATAAATTACACTAGGATATTATCCATATAACAAAGAAGAGGTATGTAGGGTCAAAATTTCTTTTCAAGATCGATGGCCCAAAGTACGAGGTGGTTTCTAGAGGATTTGGTCATAGGAAAATGATTGTTCCCAATAACTCGTTTATCAAAGCAGCCAAAAACCCACCTACCAAACATAATCTTTAAGTGTTTTGTAAATGTTTCTATGTTGGGTTTGGTCACCATATAGCAAAGATGAGGTTTATACACTAGAAAATGCACCTTGCGAATAAGGTCTCCTATTCAAAAAATACAATTTTTAAAAAAAAAAATAGTCGCAGGTCAATCGCAATTGCGACTGTGTTGTGATTTCCTACAAAAAAATTTAACAATCTAGTTATAGGGGAGTTGAAACCATGACTATTTTGTAACTTTGTTTTTGTAAACATATAAAAAAACTTGTTTATTCTTAAGGGAATGAATCAAAAATTAACACACACTAAATATAGGTCTGGATAAGGGTAAATACATGTCTGCATTACTGTAGGAAGTGTTTGGGCATAAGCCCTGAAAATCATTATGAGGAGTACGATAAGAACCTCAACGTAGTTTGCACATTGAGATGACTTACCAATAAAAAAGGTCAATTACCCAACCTAATTGACTAACTTCACCCATGAGGTAGAGATAATGGTGTTCGTTATGATGACCCCATCTTCTTTTACCAAGTGGGTAAAGTAAAGTTTGCGACTAGAAATTTTCTAGTGTATGGAACCCATTCAAATAAAATTTGGAATTTAGAGAGAGATCCCTACATAAGCAGCTAAGTAAACTAGGCCCATATTTTACCTTAATTTAAATAAACATCACCACATTTATCAAAACACTTCACTTCAATTTCCACTTTCTTTGAGTTGCACATGCGATTGTTTTTGTACTTTGTATCCTATTCTCACACTGGAATACCTATTTTTGTCATTCATTTTGAGTTTTTATTTTCCTAGCCTTAATCGCAAATGTGACTATGCTATAAGTTTTTGAATCCATAGTTTTCCCATTTCTACTTTTTGTTTTTCATATCATATTTTCCCAGACTCAATCACAATTGTAACTTTCCTGGGATTTTTTAGTCGTATCATCTTGCTCACTTTTTTCACTCATGTTTCATGTTTTGGGTCACAGGTGCAGTTGTCATTTCTCATGGCTTCTAGTCATCTTCATGCTCATGTTCACCCTAATTTTCTTCACCAACACCTTGTTGAAAACATTGTTAACCTTGCGTTTTAACACTTGGGTGACTTTCACCCATACCGAATTATCACTCCATTTGTAATGATCCCATTCACCCATGGTACCATGCCGCTGCTATCCACCACATTTCAAATTTCCCAAATTTGACAAATTTTATGGCACTAAGTACCCTCAACATCACTTGTATCTATTTCTCTACACATGCCACCTCATTCAACATGAGAACGCACTCCTCTTACACACCTCCCCACTTTCACTTTATGTCCAAGAACTTGATTGGTATTCACACCTCCCATAACATAGCATTTACACATTCAAATAGCTTGCTGACACATTTTTATCCCACTTCTTTATCCAGGTATTACCCAAAGCGACACTAGTCAACCTTCACATGCTTTGACAATCCCATAACGAGTCTATTGTGGACTATGTCACACGTTGGCATGTACTTTTTCAACACCTCTCATTTCCACTCCCACAATTTTAAATCATAGACCTCTTTGTAAAATGTTACATCCCTTGCATCTCATATCACTTAAAAATTCATCCACTATTTACATTTGACGAGGCCCTGCTCATGGTATAGTGCCTCAAGGATGTCCATCTTGGTCATCCTCCTTCCTTGCCACACATTTCAATTACTCTTCTACCTATTCCACTATCACACTCCCATGTTCACAATTTCATCCAATTAGGTCTTCCTCACCTCTCATCACCTCTTAGACCCACATATTTGCATTCATGACATTCTTCTAGGGCTCATTACTTCATCCAACCCCTTCGCAAATCCACTCCTTTGACTAACTCACTTTCTTCTATTCTCCACAAGTTTTTGACACCCAGCTCATCCCTCTCCCTCCTGTCCCACCCCCACCATTGTGGCTTGCCTCCCATGAAACTTGATCATATCACTGTATTAATGGTCATTCCACTAATTCATGTCCCCAGCATTGCAATATAATTCAATACCTTCTAGATATGGGAGACTTTTCAGTTGAGCATCCATCTCCTCCACTTTCACCTACTAATAACAATCCATCACTTCACACAATACTATTCCTAATTCTTCTCCATGTGGCATGCCTTCATCATCTGAATCATCATTTACCACCACCTCCCAAACATCATGTGCATCTTGTGTCTCTTCATCCACATCACAACCCACATCATCACATGCTTCAACCTTGGACTCCGTATTATCGTGCTTTCTTTATGTCTCATCATACCCTTCTCAATCTCCACCATCGTGTGCTTCCCCTTTTGACGTGGTCTCATCATCCCCCTTTCCAAATTTCTCCACATTTACATCATCTCTATCAGTATTTGATTATATCCTTCCCATAACATCATCTAATTCATCACTTGGTTTAATAAAATACACCCCACTTCTTATTATCACTAAAAAACAACATCGTTTGGTTTTTCATGAATGGATGAATGTGCAATCAATTTTTTTGGGTAACATGAGACTATCTCTGAAGTTATGGGACTTGTTACTTGAGACATACCTCTAGAGAGGGATATTTTTTCTACCTATTTCTAATGCTAAATTAATCCTAGGGAAGGAAATGTAACTATCTAATCTTAATATAACAATCCAAGGGACTAAAGGAAGAGAGAGATGCATAGTAAGAGGGAAATCCTAAACTAACAGATGTGATAGCACCAAGAAGAGGGGGAAAGGCACTCTCAGATGAGTGAAAATGAAAGCAAACTGAAGGAGGAGAGGGTAGACATGAGTACCACAGTCCAAAATAACATTTTAACTCTTATTTCCATGGAGACACAAATAAAATGAACCCGCAAAAAAGAGAATAGACATGCACAACATACCTACAATGCAATGAGAGGCAAGAAAATGCAATAAAACACAAGTTAGGGTAGAGAATAGCCACAAAACATGAATTTATATTGCTTTCAAGAGATGCACAAGTCCATTACAATGAAGGAAGAAGACACAATCACACATTGTAAAGCTCCAAATCTTTGAGGTCTACAACTCAAAATACATATGCATAACTTTAAGGATGATCCACTAACATTCCAAACAGGGTCCAACCTTTACAAATGAGCATCATTTTACAATATATAGAAGATGGGAAAGAGAGAGGAGGGAAAAAGAGAGGGAAACTCAGATTTCCACCTTCAACCACCAACAACATGCATTGAATGTCTAAAAATAGGCATGGGTACCCTGCCAAGGCCATTCCCCGATGATACTTTTCTTGTAGGAGAAGGAATGGGCACCATACCTCATCAAATTTGGTAGTTGAGCTACCTGGAACTGTATCTTTTAATGTTAGGATAGCTGTATTTCCTAACTTTTCACCCACCTAACCTCACCAAATTTAAGAAATCCAGTTTTCATGGTGTAGTACATGATGAAGACCTTTCCAACGAGTTCAATTTTGTGAAATTTGGAGTTAGAGGGTGAAAATTATGGCCATTTGAAGTTCATGGTGCCATAATCACAATAAATGTGAGTGGTTGAGATGTTATTCAAGCCTTTAATCGGGTTCGTGCACCATGCAGAAACATCCCTCGAAACTCGACACACTTTTGGAGGAAGTTGGGTCTTGAATAACAAATACTAAAAACTGAATAGTCTTGGGCAGATTATCGAGACTTGCAAAGCAATTTTGACTCACAAAAGGGTCTTGTAGGGCGGGGATTCGACCCCTACAATGGGGCTAGGAAACCCATGGAATACTTTCACATGTTTAGTTGACCTACTTTTTTGCAACTTGTCAGGTTTCGGGAATCAAATTGCAATTTTATGATAAATTGAATTGTTGAACTAATGAAACATGAAAACACATTTTTCCTTTGTATTTCTGGGATTGGGGTATCTGATTTGCAATTTACATACCCTTGTTTAATTGAAACTCGAAACCATTGAAATGCACTACAAAGGTCGGGTTTTGATCGGCGAACACAAGTTGCAATTCACAGGAATAATTACAAGTTTCTAAAAATCCTGAATTTAAATGACTAAACACCTAGAATTTCAGCTTTTGGGGGTTGCAGGAACAATTTGCATGTAGAATTGCATTTTGATCCCAAAGGAACCCAAAATCCTCTTGAAATACCGAAGGCCGATTTGGCAATGATTTAGAATGTTTTTCCAGATTTCTCAAAAAAATATTGGCTAAGTATGAGAAATGAGAGCATGGAACATTGGAGATGCACGAAATGATTCCCCCAAACTCGACGCACTTTAAAAAATGAATTTCTCAACTCCAAATCAATTAAGAATTGTCCTAAGTCCAAATTGAAAATTGTAAGTTATCAAAATAGCCTAGGGGAGTTATTTAGACTAACACTTTGGTGACTCAACGAGGTCATCTACCCACTAGATGGAGAGATCAATAGTCTTTGAAGCATCCATTGGGTATGGATTCCACCTTGATAATCTGAAAACTTATCTAAAACTTGAATTTCTCACCCTTGAATCCACCTGAAGTACTTCTTGGACTTGGAGATGATTTTTCGATGACTACTTGAATTGATCATTCTCTTTTTAAAAAATTGTTATGAATTAAGTTTTATGAGAGTGTAAAAATGTCTTAGGATTTGAAATTCCACCACAATTTCTTGAAACATATCTTCTCCAGAGTCCTCCATGGAATACTATGCAATAAAAACCTTGCCATCCAGAAGCAACAAAACATTGTGCAAAGCACTGGGAAATGGAAACCTATATTACCAACAAGACAATGTGTTGAAAGAACTTGGAGGAATTAAAAAACTAAACTACTATGTACAAGGGAGATTATTTTCTCAATAGCAATGCTTGAGATAGATCCCATTGACTGGATCTGAAGCTCTTCTCCATCCAATTTTGACAATTGGAAAGCATTGTTTGACTTGCATAGCCTAAAATCATGTATGGGCCACTCCATATTGTATCAAACTTTGAGTGCTTCCCTAGTTTGGCTTGTCTTGGTCCCACTTTAGGACTAGATCTCCTTCTTATAAAATCCTATTTTGCTTTCTTTCTTAAAACACTTCTTAATCTAAGCTTGATATTTTTCCATTGTTTGCATTGCTTGATTTCTCAACTATTCTAATTCTATGAGTTTGTATATTTGACTTCCATGGCCTCAACCTTAAACATATCCATCTACTTGATGAGCTCCAATGTCGGTAATTCGAGCGATATTGGCAGCCTTGTTTCTTTACCATAAACAAGTTTGTAAGGAGAGCTACCAGTTGATCTCTTGGGAGTGATCCTATCAGCCCACAAGGCTGATTTTAATTTCATGTGCCATGTTCTTTGATTTTCATCCAAGGTCCTCCTTATGATTCTCAAAAGATTCTTGTTAGAACTCAGCTTGACCCATTACCTTGGGGGTAATAGTTTGAATGAGGTGCTCAAGTATATTCCATTTTTTATAGCCCAATCAAAGATCTTTGTGCCAAGGAAAGCTAGAGCATTATCGGAAATGATTGTTGGAAGGAACACCAAATCTTGGTCACAATACCTTCATAGAAATCCAAAATGTTGGCCTTATTTGCTTCCTTTAGTGTAACTACCTCCATCCATTTGGTGAAATAGTCATGTGGACTGTGAGGATCTACTTGTGACCTAAGCTTGAATGTGGATTGATCACTCGATAATGAAGTCCAATCTCCATTGCATGAATGACTCATTTACATAAGATGGGGTGGAGTGGAAGAGCTGTTAACTTTTCCTTACTTATAAAGAATGCACATTTTTACATTTCTTGATCCCATGTTATATCATTCATTGAAAAGGTTTGGGCCAATACTAACCAACTTTCATGTTCCCAGAGCTGTTAGGATTGGAGCAAAGTGGCCTCCCGCTTCTCTATTATGGAAAATGGTCATGGTGTCATATGAGTCTCCATGAGGTGTCAATCAGTGGTCAAATATGAAGGTTGATTGGTAGTGTCCAAGTTTGGTGATTCTTATAGGAGGTCATGGTGCATGGTTTAGTGAGCTATAGTCATGGTTTGAGCCTTGCCAAGTATTTGAATGTTTTCATGAGGTCACTCATGGTCCTAGATGTGTGTTACAAGTGTTAATGAGTATGTAAGATGTCAGCATGGTCATTTCTTGAGGTGTCATGGTTGAGTCCGGTCATTCTAGGCCTATTCCTAGCCTTAGAGCATGTAGAATGAGAATGGAGGTATGAGATTTAGTGCTAATAATTCATGTATGAATCATGGTAGAAGCATGGTGACACTGTATATGAAATTTATGGTGATTTTTATGTCAGTTGTTTGAGAGGTATCAATGTCATGTTAGGTCCTTGAGAAGCAAGCAGGTGGGAGAAAAGGCCAAGTAAGCACATGTAATTTTAATGGATAAATTTCATATATATTTGGATATATGGTGAGTATGTACAGTTATAGTATGTTTTCATGTTGTTTCATGACAAGTTTTAGGTCATTCTGAAGAATATGTTTGAAGATATCTCAGTTTTGGTACAACCGGGTGATTTACAGTGTGTTTTTTAAGCAAAAGTTAACCTTTCCTGATGCTTAATTGTGAGTTGTGTGATTTTCATGGGTACCTAATCTCTTTGGAATATATTTTTAGGTTATTTATTATTATTTTAACAAAAATATTGAGGTGATTTTATCATCACGGTTTTATGAACAATCGTTAAGAAGATAAATTGCTTTGAAAGCATTAAACCCTAGCTCAAAGTGACTTGGAGAAAAAGAGTGTATTGAATTATGTTTTGATTTCTTTTACCAAAGTACATGATTTTAGGTTGTAGAGGAATCCTCTAGATTTCCAAAAGGTATAATTAGAGCATGTGATCAAGTATGTGGGCCCCACCTAAAAATGCTTGTTTTATGAAGAAGTTCAGTTTTTGAAGAAGTTTCCAAAGAAGGTCATGAAATAAATTGACATTATTTTTATCCCTAGATTTTTTATACATGTAAATTATAGTTTCAGATCATGGTTGAAGCTTAAAAATGGAAAAGTGTGCCCTATTTATGAAGACTTATTTTTGAGGCAGTTTGAGCAACTTGTGGTAAAAGTGGAATTGCATAGAGCTAATGATGGAGTTAGGACTCCATTCAAGTTTTTTGTGATCCTGGTTCAAAGATTTTTTGAATTAGTATATCAAAATTGTGTTTTTGATATGGTATGAAGAAGTTATGACCTATTCTTTGAAGGTCAAATATGGAGAATGATGCTAGTTAACGACATGATCTCAGTAGCTTTATAAGGTAAAGTGATATTGTAAGTTGAGTTCATGATAATTACGCACTTGAAGTTTTATGAGTGATTATAAATCATGTATAATGGTGTTACATGATTTTTTAAGCTTGGAAGTTATTTTTGAGGTGATGGAGCAAGTTGAGCTCAAGCTTAGTTCTTGAGTCTTAGAAGGATAAAGGAGCAGTTTCAGAAATGGACTTGGTTAAAGGCCTCCCACTTAGATTTGGAAGGAAATGTAAGATGTTATGAGAAATAGGATTTATATAGGTATTTCCAATGGTATATTTTATTTCTTGATGAGATGAAATTTGATGGGTCATCCAACTTGAATTTTATGAAGAAGAAGGTTGTTGGTTTTTTCAAGACAGGATTTCTTAGGCTGAAATATTGAGGTAGATGAGGCATGATATGGATTTTTTGATGATTTATATAAGTTAGAGAGTGAATAGGGATGAATTTTTTCCTATTGAAGGAATTTTTAAAGTCTTGGAAGTTTTGACATAAAGGGTGTGAACTAGTTAAGTTTGTAAAACTAATTTCTAGGCAGCTCAATTTGGTGAAGATGAAAGTTGGTTTGGTTTGCACATATGGATGTTTAATGAGCTCTAGCATGCATGGATGTTATATAAAGGTTTATAATTTTGATTTAGTGGTTAAATGTCCATATTTTAGTTTTTTCTTGGTGTTTCTTGAGGCCCAAAGGTGAAGACAGGGTCCTGGAAATAATTGTTTTGAGAAGGATATGAGCCTTTTTGAGTTAGTTATGAATAATTTTGATTGGTTCAAGATTGGATGTAAAACCATGGATGATGTTTCATGTCATATTTCACATGTTTGAGGAATTTGGAAGCTTGAAAATCATGTTTATTGTGTTTTTGGTTTTAGCTCATCTAGGTGATGGCGTTTTGAGCCATGTTTTGAGCCTAGTTTGGTGCATTTGGGCATGGCCGACCTACATGGGTCATATTTGATGAATGTTTTTATAATTTTTTGTTATAAATTTAAGTTTTGTTTTGGATAACTAATGAAGGAGGACCGACCTATCTTGTGTTTGAAAGAAGAGAAGCATATAAAAGTGATGTTTTGAGTTCATTTTTGAACTAGTTCTTTTGGAGGGAAAAGTGTGACCCATGTAGAAGTGTTTTGTAACATGTATGGATGTGTTGATTTGAGAGATGAAGAAGTGTGATATATGTTGAGGAATGATATACATAATTTTAAATGGTTTGAAGCCAAGACAAGTCCATGAAGAAGAATATATAATGAGTTAAAGGAATGAGGGTTTGAAGGTTTAGTGTGTGAGCTGAATTTGATCTCCATCAGTTGTGGTAGCAGAAAAAACTAGATATATTCATCTTAAGATGGTTGATCTAGGTGCTTGATCATATAATGGGTTTTATCCTCCTTATGGAGTTGGTGTTTCACTAAATTAGGGGTTGGTTTTCCTTGTAGGGTTGGTTCTCTACTAAACTAGGGGTTGGTGCTCCTTGTGAAGTTGGTGCTTCATTAAATCTATTTTCTTTGTGTAATATAAGTAGAGTTTCAGTGGTTTTCTTCCCCATGAGGGTTTCCCACTAGGTGTCCTATGTGTTCCCTCTCATGTGTTATGGTTATTTGAATGTGTTGTGCAACCTAATAAGTTCTTATTGAATGTAGTGAAGGAATGCTGCAATTAATGGTAAATGAAATAAGAAATTTATAAGATCTGATTCACCCCCCCTCTTAGTAGGATATGTGCTTCACAAGGGTGAATCATATTGCTTGAGCATGTGTATGTTTTCCTACCAAAAATGTTCACACCTAAGCTTCTCCATGTTATGAAATTCAATGTTAGTGCTCTATTATGATTTAGATCTGTTTTATATGCACCTCAAGAGAAAACCATTCACATATTTCCTGAATTCCACTAATGTGTTGAAGGGAATTACCGTATGTTTGAAATACCTTTTTTTTAGCTTTCAGTAACAATCCTTAAGGGAATTGGCCTGGTTCGAGAATGTTGACTACATCTGAGTCCAACAAGGAATTAGTAAGACATTTGACGGTTGTTCTTGATCATGTTGAAGCACCTCCCTATGAATTCTTCATCAGTATGTTGGTCTGAAATAGTACACATAGTATATTTCGTCAATTCTAGCATTATTTAATTTCTATATACTTATCATACTCCATTACTTTGGTTATCCAACCATATGCTTTTCTCATTCAGGTCCTTGTTCAAAAGGAAGTCTTTCACACCAGCATGTGAAACCATTAGGTGGATCTTGTTGTTGGATATCAAGTGCCTAAATTTCTTCAAACTTCTTATAACAACAAGGGCATGTTTTTCAACAAATGAGTATCTCACCTCATAATCCTCTAGACCTTGGCTGAAAAATGCAACAGGTTGTTCCAAGCCTTCTTCATTTAGTTGCACTAGTCTGGCGGATATTGTCTTTGTGCCACCAAAAGCATACAAGGTGAAATCCTTTGTAAAATCAGGGGTAATGAGAGTTGGGGCTTGTGCAATTTATTTCTTTAATGGCTTCAAAAATATTTTTCCCTTCAGTGGTCCATTTGAAATTCATACTCTTCTTTAACATTAGTTTCAATGGCTTGACAAGGTTCGAAAAATTTGGGACAAATCGTTTGACGAAGTTAATTCTCCCTAAGAAGCTTTGGAGTGCTTTCTTATGGCCGGGTAGTGGCAATGCAAGGATGACACTAACTCTTTTTGGATCAATGGTTAACCCTTCTTTGAAGACAATGTGTCCAAGGAGCTTACCTTCGTGAGCAGGAAGATGCACTTTTTAAGATTGAGAGAAACTATCCAAATTGCCTACACCTCTCAAATACATGTCTTAGGTGGAGAAGATGATCAATGCATTCTTGGAAAATACTGTGATATCATCAAATAACACAAAACAATGTTGTTGATCAATCCCTTGAATGCCATATACATACCTCTTTAAAATGTTATTCTCTACATTTGATAAACCAAATGGTTTTTCCCATAAGCATAGGTTCCCCATTTTGTGGTAAAATATAGTCTTAAACTGGTCTTCTTACTTCACCATGATCTGATTGTAGCCAGAGTAACCATCTAAAAGATAAAACCTTTTTAACCCGCTACCATTTGTAAGATTTTTCCATCGAGGGCAGTAGGTAATGGTCCTTTAAGGGAAGCATTGTTCAAATATCTGAAATCAACACATAATCAAATTTCTCCATTCCTTTTCCACACTAGGACTAGATTAACAACCCAAGATGAATGCTTGATGGGAAAAATGATGCTTGCTCAATCAATTTGTTCAATTCTTTTTTCATCAGAGGCTCAATATGTGGATTAACAGGCCTCTATTTTTGTCTGATATGCTTGGTAGTTGGATCCAACTCAATGGTGTGCTGAGCTAAACTTAGGATCAAAACCTCTAAGGTATTCATAGCTCCGTGTAAATACATCCACAAAGTCTTGGAAAATTTCTACAAAAGCATATATTTCACTCTGGAGTGCATCACCTTACCAATTTTGAGCAACTTGTCTTTCACCAACTGAGATGGGTTCCAAATCTTCACCCATTGACCGTTATGTTTGCCTTTTCTTTTCTAAACTGATTTATTGCAGTTGAAAATGGACTCCAAGGTCACTAGACCCTTAGGAAACTTGTTTGATTTGAGTTGGACATACTTGGTCTCCATATTGCTTCTCCAACTTATTTTGATTTCTTGAAGAAAACTCGACCTCTTCTCTGAATAAAATTGACAATCTACTGATCAGTTCTCAAACACTTGCCAATTGGTGTCATTATCTGGTATGGCAGGCCTCACTATTACCCTTCTATGTAGGGGTTGCAAATTGTCTCTCTTGACATTCTCAACCATGTCAAAAATTTGCTCCAACTCGTAGCCATTCTTGTCAGCAGGTCCATTTTCTTTCCTTGGAATGACATGGATGTTAAAAGCTTCAAATTATCTTCCAAAAGATCCCAAACTCTGTGCTTGTAAGACTTTGGTAGCAAGTCATTCTTGCTTGCATTTGATCCTCTATGACCGGGTTCACTATTAATTCACTACCCCTAAAAGTCTGCAAGTTTTTTAAAATGTTTTTCTTTCTTGCCCATTGCAAACCATGGATGAGGGACTCATATTCTGTTGTGTTGTTGGATTAGTTAAACTGAATTTTGAAAGAAGAGTAATACTTTTATACCTGTAGGAGATATAAGGATTACACCTCCTCCAATTCCTTGTCTGCTTCTTGATCCGTCAAAGAAACATTTGTCAAATGCCACTTTCCTCTAGGATCATTTGTTTTAACAATACTAGGCAGAGGTGAATTCTCCTCATGTAGGACAATAAATACCAAGGGCCATCTTCTTCCAGTTTGTTAGATATGGGTCAAAGCCATGGCATTCATTTGCCCACCCATCAAGCAACTAATCTAGGAATGCCTTTAATTTGAGTATCTGTATTCTTAGGAATTCTTGGGACAATCCTCTTGATCAAAGATGGTAGAATTTGCATTGATGGAGCTAGGAACATAAGGTTTTATGTGGTATGTGGCAATTGGTTTAGACTTGATAGTTAGCCTTAGTGCCATACCTGGTTCTGAAGAATCATATGAGACTAGTCAGCATGATAAATATCCTCTAATCTTGGTAGTAAAGTCTCTGGATAAACATAAGAGCGATTAGATGCGAAGGTAAATCTAATTATGAAAGATATCCCAAGGAACTAAGAAAAGTAGGGCATGCATGTAATGTGAGGCTAAGACCTTTGATACCCCAAACAGTCCCCATTGTTGTCCCATCTAGCTGTACTACACACTTTAGAAAGAGGTTCATATTTGAGGCCTAGCTGGTTTGCAATCTGCTTGGGCATGACAGAGCTGCTTGCTCCGGAATTGATCATACAATTGTGAATTAAATGATCTCCAATGATCAAGGATACATATAAATGGTGGAGGTTTCATGTTCTTAGTTTGGTCAGGATCCTCCGTTTGTTGCATGGCATTAGTGAGAACAACTTTTGCTTGTTCCTTGGGTGGTTCACTTGGAATAGAGAAGTTGGCCATAACTGTCTTGTAAGATATCTTTTTATCCCGAGGATTGCTAATGATTCCCACTTAGATATGCACACATTAGTTCTCTTCATTTGTTCAAGGATGTTGAAGGGAGATGAGTTATCCTTACATATGTTGCACCTTACTTGCGGCAACCTTCTCTTTCCCTTGAGCTGATATGGAAGGACCCCCAGGTTGGCCTTGCACATTTGATGCCCGACTCTATGATGATTTCTTTGCACATTAACAACTGATGTTTGAACTGCCAACCCCTTAGGAGTGTTAGTGCAGGTTGAGAAGGACCTACCTCCGTATGACTGCCCCTCTTCCATAACTCCTCTTTTAGATCTAGTATTTGCAGCCATACCTTGTAGGATGAGTATGATTTATTCCACAGAAGTAATCCATTTTCCAATTTACATGAGTGAAGTACCACATCGGTGGTGTCTCTTGAGTGACTATTTGCTGCTGATTTTTCTCAGTAGGTGACACATCTTGAGAAACATATGCATTTTATCACCATCAAATAGCTTGGTTTAAAATGCCATTGGAGTATTTTGTCTTGGTTGTGTGGAAAATGACAAGTAAAACACCACTCATAATCTTGCACTAGATTATTTTGAACAGGAACACAAGGCTTTGAGATGAACTAGCCACATTTGGGATATCTGTTTGAAATGGTATTGCAAAGGGAAACTGATTCAGATTTTGAGGTGAAGCTTGGAAGGGAGGATTTTTTTGTTAATAAAGGAACTTGTTAAGTTGGTATAGACGTTGGTAATGTCTGAAATTAGGATTCCTTTTAATGGATACCAGGTCATTCCCAAAATTTTGTAATTATTTCATTACCTCTTGTAACTCAGCTAAGGTACTTGAGAAAGTAGGTGCTTGGCTAGAAATTTTATTTCTTGGGGTTAAAGTGTGATCTAATTTAGAAGCTTAATAGGAAGTAGATTTATCAATATCTGGGAATATAGGCACTCGAGGTTTAGGAGCAAGCTTCCCAGCCCCCTCCTTTATGTGAGCTTCATAAGAATGCTTCACCATTAATGGAGGAATGTTTGCAGAAATAGAAATACAAGCATTTATTCTAACATAGAAGTAAAGACACTAGATCTAAGCATAGAATGCACCATGATATAAATGTAAACATTGCAACATACATAAGAGAACTAGATATGTACCATGAGTAATATGAAATACACTAGGGTTTGAACCCATAAACATAGATATTCAGAATAACCCATCATATATTGATTAACAAGTGTTTACAGTAGCCATATTACATTAAAAGGGTCATAACAAACCAAATATATCAAGATAATAACATCATACAACCAGAAACCCCATGTTACCCCCTAGAACCATTACATAATCCCTTCCTATAGAAATGCACCATAACATGCACACCCCATATGCACCCACATTCAACCTCTAACTCTAACACCCATAACCATATACATATCCCTCTTGTCTAGATCCAAATGCTTCCTTAAATAGGATGGAAGCTCACCTGATCATCATTCCAGAAGTAAGCCCGCATGCCAAATGTCATCATATCCTGTTATACTCGAGTGTCCAAGCCATGCAGATGCCAGCTAGCCATAACAACCTCCACTTTACAGCCCATAACCATAAATATTCCCTAGAATATTATTTTCTTGAGCTCCAAGTCTCCATGTAACAACCTTGTCATCATTACACTTATCCATAGCTTCACATCTTTTTCATGTGATACCTTTCAACCAATATGCGGCTAAGTCCTTAAACCCTTAAACCCTTTCCTGTTTCTGCGTGTAAACCTATCTCTCCTCGCGCGTGTTCACTTACGCACTTTTCTCCATAGTGCCTTCCACGTGCACTCATCTTTTTTTAGGACTTAGTCATTTCTAGGCTCAACATCACCCCACACTAAACGTGTTGTTCTTCCTTGGAAACAATCTGATCTCTAACAATCAAAGAATAAATAATGGAGGGAAAGAATAACTTGTACCCAGCTTACACCAAAGAACAAAATAATTTTTACTACTGCTAAAAGGATTAGGAAGTCTTTATTTAAGGATGCTTCAATTTTATTCCAGGCATCCACCTCACTCTGTGCTTGTTGAAATAAATCCCCTATCAATTTGTTGACTTCATCAAATGATAATTCTTCACCCTTAGCCTTCAGTGTATCAACAATATTTTCCATCTGCTTGCTAAGGTCACTCAACATGTCCATCCTTCATGTAACATAGGGATATAATTCCTTCACTTTATTTTTAATCAAGACCCTTAAGTCTTTGATCACCTCATACTTATTCTCAACCTCTGTTATGATCTTGTCCCACTCCACCCTATTATTCTTGTTCTTTTCCCAGAACTCCTTCAGGTCTGCCTCATGGGTAGTAACTAATACACTTGCCACCCTGTCCCTATCTCCACAGTTGTCATAGAAAACTTTGGCCATGTGCACTGTGTTTTTCATAGAGGCAAGGAGCTCAGAGTACCGAGTTATGGTCTCTTCAATCTTCAACTTCTCCTGTTATCTCTTTGTTGCCAAAACATTCCTCTTCCGACTCCAACGCAAGTGGTTGTTTCTCTATTATGATCAAGCATGTCAAATCCTCTAGGAAGTGGAACAATGACTCATACTTCTATTCAGGAGGGGCTAAATCTGGGTGGGCATGTAAATATAATGGAGTCTAAGATAGTCTCCACTTTCTTGTAGGCTTCACACACCTTCTCCTTTTCCTCTCTCAACTCATCCTTTAACTACACAATTATAGACTCCTTCCCTTTTATCTCCCTATCTCTCTCTATTATCTCCTTATTCTTTTCCTCCAATTCCTCCTCCAAGGCTCTGATTTTGTTATTCCTCCCGAATAACCTTGCCTCCACTTCTACTGATACCTTGTTGAGCATGTTACAAGTGTATTACTCATCATTAGCCATTGGGTATCCACAATAGGATTCACCTCATTAGGGTTTGGTGTTTCTATCACTACATCTGCACCAACTTCAAATATGGACTCATCAACATGGGACTCGAAGGTCTATGAAAAAATATTCCTTGTGCGCGTGTACGTACTATCTCTATCAAATGATGACCAATAAAAGATTTGGTTTTTTGGCATTGTGCTATGGAAATGCATGCATAGGACCTTATTTGGGTCATTGACATAAGTCATCATGTGTCCTTGCGCCACTGTATCATGCCCTTACCACTAGGTGTGCATCCTGTTAGGAAGATGACTGCTAGACTCTTCTCCTTGTCTATGCTCTCTTCCATTTCTCTCAATATTTCTTTAGTGTTGTGCTCCACCTCATGCTCCACCAAGTTCTGTATGATATCTACCACTTCCTTTTCCACAGTGTCATCCAACTGCCCTCCAGCCAAGTGTGGGGTCTCTTGTGTATTCATATTCACCTCTTCACTTCCTCCCATATTCTGAGTGCCCTCCTCAGATCCATTCTTCTCTTCATCAGATTCATGTACATTGTACACAGGGGGATCCTCACCTTCCTCACACTCCTCATTCTACTCCTTGGACTCGTAACCCTTCATGCTCTCTGTCTCCTCAGAGTCTAAACTTTGTGCCATCTTTTTCTTCTTCTTCACTGGTGACTCTTCTATCATAGGGGACATTTCCTTCTTAGGTGACTTCTCCTTCACGGGGGATTTCTTCCTTTGAGTGTAAGTACTTGGGCCTGCGCCTGACTCCTGCGCCCCTTCGGTCTGAACTGTACACACGCTCAGTGCCCTTCTTGCTGGAGTTTCCTCTCTTTCTCTCTTCTTTGGCACTACCTTCTTTCTTCCAGTGGGGTCTTCTGGGATGGATACATCATCCTCAACATACACACCCTTCTTGAACTTGGGCCTCAGGTGCATATATACCCTTGTATTGTCTTTCCTGTAATAGGTATTGACACAGATTTTACCATATGTACGTCGTGAGAGACATACTTCTCCACATATGCATGCTTTATTAGGATACACTAATGTTTGACGCAGTGCATGGTGATCCTGATCTACCTCACTTAGATCAAATCTAAGATTCTTGGCCTCCTTGAACCTGTTAACCGTGCTTTGAAAGTATTACACTGTGAAGGAAAAGGTAGTTTACACCATGGAATTTTTGTGCCATCTGTTAAAGTGAATCTACCTATGCAGAAGTGTTGGTATACAACAAACTCAGCCTCACCATCCACCAAGGTTAGTAGTTGCTCAGGGATTCTCCATTCTACCCCGAATGCATCACGCATTCACTTGTACCACTTCTCTAAGCACGCTTTATATGAAGTAGTCATTGTATCACAAGTGTATGATTCAAACCTCTTAGCGAGGTAAGGGTCTTCATCGGGGTACTCCCAGACGTAGCTATTTGGCCCATCAGGCACTCCAATCTCTGAAAATACAATAGTAAGAAGGACGTTACCATACATGATTTTATCCCCATCGCATGTGGCATCTATGATCTCCTCCACAATGAAGGCCGAGAGGTTGTAGATTGTTCCTTCTGAAATCTTCTTGCAAATGTTCAACCATCTCTTGTTCACTTGTGTCCATCACTCTTGTCCATTCAGTTTGGTGAGTAGGTGCACAACCATCTTCATGGTTGGGTTGGTGATCTTGGTGATATCAAAATAGCATGAGCCCTTCTTATATTCATATTTTGTGGTTGTTTCCTTGACTTCGTCCTTGTCATCCAAGTCATCATCCATTGATTCTCCTGTGCAGATAAGCCCAGTGTATTTGGAGATCAACTGAGCAGTTAAGCACATTCTCCTCCCTGTGAAGTAAAAATAATCTTCATGCACACATGACATCAGCCATTGGTATAACCTTTCAGGTTTTCTGAAATATGGAAACTCATAGAGTTGCAAAAGTCCAGCCTTCTCCAATGTGGTCTTCACAGAGTCATCATACACTGGTTTGTCATCTTGTGTCCTTTCTCCAATAGGGAGAACTAGTTCCAATGCCATCTCTTTCTCAGTGGTGCTCATCCTATGGTTATAGTCACTTATAGCCATCTTTTGTACGTGAGAGACCCATTCCATCCCCATAAAAATGCCATCTGGGTACTACATCTCCGTGTACCACTCCTCATTAAAACTGGTTGATATAGATGGTTTTCCTTTTCCCTTCCCTTGCCCTTCTTTTGTGAAACATTCACTCCTTTCCTTGGTGCCCACTTTCTCATCAATTCCTTGTAATTTCTTCCTTATGTCTTGATTTAACACTTCTCAGTCCCTCGGCTCCACTCCTACAAATTTCTTCAAAACCCATGCCCTAGCTCTACAAACCCTAACCTGGAAAACTCTCCTTCCACAAGACAACATAAATACCTATGGGAATCCACCAAAAAATATCCTCCATGCATGCCCATGTACTCCATTCCACTCTGGTTCACAAATCTACCAAGCTCTCCTCTTCACACATAATTTTCCATAAATTCTCTCACAAGGATACCCTAGTTTGCAAGAGCTCTTCAATAAAAAATGCAAGGTAAAATAAATAACTTACCCCGACCTTCTATTTATAGATTTTTTCATTTTTCTGCATTAATCTCCTATGCCACCTACCACCATACTACCACATTAAAGTCAGATTTTTCCAATGCTATTCCCCACATTTTGTCTAGCACTTTTCCTCCACACACCAACTTACACATAACCTCCTCAACCTTCTGATGTGTAAAACTTCATCGACCACAGACTTCCTTACGTGTGGTTCTAGCACCAAAGTACGTCTTCCCCTACATCTTATACCAAGTTCTTGTTGCAGCCTGCCTCAGTTTTCTCTACTTTTATCCCTGTACATGGTTTTTATAAAGATATTGACACCAATCTTCACCCATAATCACTTCTACTATGCGCGTGCTCCTCTGAACCCACGTGCTTTTGATTTTATCATTCGGGTCATCAATCAACATCACTCCCAGTACTTTCTTCATACCACACTATTCACTGAAACTCTTCTTTACACTCTCCACCCAACACTTAATAGATATGCATGGTCCTCTACATATAAACCCCTTTAGATAGTAACTAGGCTACCAGGTGCACAAGTGCACCCACAACAAACAAACTAAAAGACAAAGCATAACGATGATGAAAGGAAACACATATAAAGGAAAATGCATTAAGGGAAATCCTAAGCTAACTGGAAATACTACCTTATTTACAAACACACAGAAGACTTATTTATAGTAGGGCTTCAACCTACTCCCATTAAAATAACTGGGAAACCGTGTCCCATCCAACACTTGTAACTAGAAAGTGCCTGAATCAAGTATATAAGATATAACATACGGTCCCAACCAATGCACTTTGAGTTTCCCAGGATGGCACAGAAACTTTGAATCATATAGAAGAACCATCTGCCCAACCTCAAACTTCTTGTTCTTAATATGATGATCATGTCATGCCTTCTGTCTAGCTTTCTCCGTCTTCTGACTCCACCTAGCAATGGCTCACCTTTCATCTAACATCATAAGTTTATCAATGTGCTCTTCTAATGCTTTCTCATCATCCAATCCTCCTGCATGCATGCAATACGCAGGGATGGTAACATAAATTCAATGGGAAGAACAACTTCCATGCCAAACACCAATTGAAAGGGTGTGGCCTTGTTCAAACATTTATAAGTCGTGCAATATGCCCATAGTACTACAGAGACCTTGTCATCCCAGTCCCTCCTTCTGACATCACAAATATTAGTTAATGTGTGGCTCGGAATATTGTTAAAGGCCTCAGCAGTCCCATTATCCTGAGGGTGATAGGGCATAGTTTTGTGATGGGCCACCATAAACTATGCCAATAAGATTCTAACAGTTTCATTCAAAAAGTGATTACTCTTATCACTTGTTAAACTCAACAAGCATCCATATTTGTTGATTATATTCTCCCATAAGAACCTAGTTGTTGTAGCCACCATGCAATCCTTTGTAGGCACCTTCTTCCCACCTTGTAAGATAATTTGTGCAAGTGATAATATAGCGCAAACCTGTCCTACATGCGGTTGGGGAAATAGGGCCCACAAAGTCAATTTCCCATTTTTCAAATGGTTCTGCACTAGCAATAGGTCTTAATGGCATTTCATCTCTCTGCCTCGGCTTACCAAGGCACTGGAAATGGTCACAGGCCTTGCAATACTCTATACAATCCTTATAAACCATCTCCCACCAAAGGCCTACCAATAGGATCTTGCACGCGGTCACATTCCCTGCATAGTGTCCTCCTACAATGCCACCATGAGCTTCTTCCATGATTGTAGTACACTCATGTTCTAACACACACTGCAAAACCTCATCTTGGCCTAGTTTGTATAGGTCTTTGCTAATCAACATATAGGGTGTGGTGTATAGCTAACTACTTTTTCTCCAAGGTCTTCATTCCTTCTAGCGCCACACCCGTTCACAAGAAAACATTAATATCCTCCAAATCAGAGGGTGCACGCTGCAATCTAAACAACTGTGCATCTAACATTGTGTCCTCAATGCTTTGTGCATCCTCTCCTAAGTTAATCCATGATAGATGGTCAGGTCCCAAATTTCTCTTTCTAGTTTCACACAACTGACCAAAAAGTCAAACTCTTTGAAACAATAAGATCCACCAACATATGCGCCTTGTAGAACATGCTTGTTCACCAAGTACTTGAGCACCATATGATCTGTATAAAAGGTATAAATGGTGTCAGCCAACAAGTATTTCCTAAACTTTATGCAGTGCATAAATAATAGATAATGCTTCACGCTCCATTGTTGTATAATTTTTCTCAGGTCGGAGTTAACTTTCTACTAGCAAAACACAAGGGGTGATCAACAATCCCCTCTCTAGGTTGTGCTAACACTGCTCCTATGGCCATACCTGATGCATCAACATGCACATGAAATGGCTTATCCCAAGAGGGAAAGTGCAAAATGGGCGCAGTAGTAAGTTTCTCCTTCAAGGTGTCAAAATCCACCTGCTGTGCCTCACCCCAATGGAATTTACTTTTATGTTTCAACAACTCTTCCAATGGTACAGAAATCTTGGCATAGCCCTTGATGAATTTCCTATAATATCCCGTGTACCCTAAGAATCCACACACCATGCTTTGACTGGTAGGCTCCTCCAACCCTAAAATAACAACCAACTTTGACAGCGTCTACCAATAAACCTTACATATAATGTGACCTAGTAATGTGCCAAATGGGGTATCAAAAACACATTTCTTAATGTTTAGGGAGATACTTAACTACCTGCATCTCTCAAACATCAACCTAAAATTGTCACAATGATCCCTTACTAACCCATACACCATCCAGTCATCCAGGTAGACTTGCAGAAATTTGTGGATGAAGTCTTGAAATTCCTGTACCACGATGCACGAAAACACAATAGGCACATTCTTAAGCCCAAAGGGCATAACAATATAAGAAAATATTCCCCACTCCATCATGAAAGTGGTCTTCTCTTGGTCTTCCTTCACAATTCTTACCTGATGATATCCAAAGAATCCATCTATGAAAGAATAGATCTCTCGCCCTGCGACACCTTCCAAAATATCCTCAGTAAATGGGTTGGAAAATGATCTATCACACATGAAGCATTTAAATCTATGTAATCAACACAAATCCTTATCCTCCCATCCTTCTTGATACTAATTACCATCGGGCTCACCCACTCAGATTCTTCAATTTCCTCAATGATACTCAGATTCTATCATCTTATCAATTTCCTCCTTAACCTTTATGCACAAATTCAGGATTCATCCTATAAGGTCTCTTCCGAAACGGGCATGCACACTTCTTTTAACTAAATCCTCATTTCCCCTAAAGAGTGGTGAACTCCTTTAAGCTCATGGTACCCACGCGGGAAAAAATCTTGGAAGTTGCATAGTAGCTCAACTATTTTTGAAACCTCTTGGTCTGACCAGTAATCTCCAATGATAGCTTCCTTCAGCTCTACTTCTGTACCAATGTTAACCTTCTTTATTTTCAAGGGCTCATGGTAGGTGCACACTTTCTCATCTGATTTTTCCAATACTTCACGTGTACCTTCTATGTGGTTAATATCCAAGTTTTCTACTTCCTTGCCATCTATCAAGTATACCAACTTACCATTTTCTTTCTCCAGGAAGGCGCGCTCAAGTTATATCTCCTCCATCTCTCCTTCTGGTTCTTCTTCTATGAAGTGCACCCCAACTTAGGTTCCCCTAACAAATCCAGGATTTGGTCCTCAGCCATGGCACTATCTCCTAAGGTAAGGCACTTGACTACCTACAACACCTCATTCACCGATGGCTTAGGAGATTGATACTCAAAAGTTTGGATAATATTCGTCGTTAACTCTTGCCAATTACCCATCTGACGATGCAAATTCTAAATGGATATACCATGCACACGCACAGCCCTACAAGGTGGAGTAGAACTTATGCACCCATAGTGAAGGAGGAAAAGGCTTCTAGGCCTACCATTCAAGCTCTCTCACATTCCTAGATGTGGAATGAGGTGGACTCCTTCCCATGATAGTCGTGTATTGTTAGAAGGTGCATTTCTCTAGAGAAACCTCACAGAGAACGTAATTCTCACTTCATGTCACTCTAGAAGATTATCTCAATGGGTCTTCCCACCAATGTGTTGTTGTTCTACTCAACATATAAGTAAGCATATTCCTCCTTTTTATCTGACAGGTCCACTATACCTCCATTGCGCGTAGAAAGACATTAGAGTTACCCACTCTAGTGTAACTGGGTAACTATTTTCCTCCTAGGTTACCTAACCGAGTGCCCTAAAAATGTGAGTCATGGTGCCCTTCAATTGTCTTCAGATCAACTCATAGGTCCCGTGCACCTAATTTTCACATGCAATGCTAGTTGTATCACTCACAGACTAAGCATCTTCCCATTGAATGAATCCTTCTCTTGATGGATGGATAACCTCAGGGTCTCTAATGGTGTGCACATAGATTCTATCTAGGTCCTCTTCTCCCAAAGGCTCTATATAGGGCGCAGACTTCCCATCTGTCAATGGAATAATGACACACTCCTCTTTGTTCTCAAAGCTTACGTACCCTTTGTTAAAGCACAAGTCAACATTATTCTTATAGCACCAGGGGAATCTAAGTAAGGTTGGAAAGTTATCTTCCTCAGACAAACGCTAAGACCTCAAAATCTCTAATAAAAGTTTCCCCTTGGATGGTTATGGACGTATCCTTTAATACTATGATGGGAATATCCTTTGTCCTATTTTCCATGTAAAAAATTTGAAGATGGTTGTAATGGGGGCCTCCCCATCTAATTCCATGCATCTAAAGTGAGAACATCTGACCTTAGTACCCATGTGTCAATCAAAATGTTTCTCAAGAGCCATCCATCCACAACTGCATTTAATGTGATTTCTTTGTCATAATCAATACTGTGAGGGGGCAGATTAGCATGCAAGACCTACCTCTCACGCTCACCTCTAGCGTATGGTATTTTTTCCTCCAAGCCACTCTCCTAATAGAGGGATAATATTCTCCTGCCACATCATCTTACACACTTCTCTGACCTCATCTATGTCCTTCCAAGAGACCTCAATATTATTCTTCATACTCCAACTTCCATTATTTCTCCTTTA
This sequence comes from Taxus chinensis, assembly GCA_019776745.2. NCBI lineage: Eukaryota > Viridiplantae > Streptophyta > Pinopsida > Cupressales > Taxaceae > Taxus > Taxus chinensis. The sequence continues at coordinate 203,894 of JAHRHJ020003107.1, read as the reverse complement.
GAAAATTGAATCTCCCCTTATAGGTTTCTAATCACCTCCATGGTCTCTTGGTAAACCTCCTTTTGATGAGTTGGATTAGGATATTTCCCATGTAATACCTCTTCTCTTATAATGATAGGAATTTGATTCGGTAATCTCCTTAACGTGCATGCGGCTTCCACCCGCGTAGTTACTAAGACAGGTTCCAACTCGGGGTCATGTGCCACCCTAGGTTTCCAATGCACATCATTTTGCTTCACACTCACCATCCCCACACCCTTGTCCTTCCTCTAGTTCTAGCTCATGTGCTGATATAACTTAGAGAACTCCTCATACTTATGCTTCTTCTTGCAACAATGAAAATTGTAGCAAATTCTAGACACTTGCATGTTTGTAGTGTTCAGTAGATCCACAATTGTATACAAGTTCCACGAGGAAAATTCACTCCTACTTCCTTGACCACCATGACCTCTGAATCCTCTGTTAAAACCTCTTCGTCAACCTCCTCCATCTCTGCAAACCTTCAAACTAATGAATTTCATTCTTAGAATTTTTCCTAATACTAGTTCTCGAAACACACCAATATCAATGACATCATGGATTTTTTTTATCAATCAAGTAGTCCTTTGCATCATGAGTCATAGATGAGAAAATCTTACAATAAGAAGACACATTATTACAGAACCACGCACTGCAAAAATGGGCATCTAATTGAATCATGATCTCCATGCCATATTTCACAATATAATGACACGACATGTACCATTGATTTTCATGGGAAACTATCCTTTGTGTGTCCTTCTACCTCACAATCCATACACCAAAGTCCACTGTGAGTCTCATGATTTGAGTTCGCAAACAATTTTTATAGTTGCTTTGCCATGGTAGCAATATGTGCTTCTAAAATTGGGCTTACTCTAATGTAAATGCTTCCAACAACCTCATCACACAAGCAGCCTCCAAGGCTTTGCAAGGATCTGTGAAAGTCTTATGTGAGAGTGCTCACCTGAAGGGTGTTATTAAGCCACCCATGAACCAATAAACATGTTGTGAGGGATCGATATCATAAGAAAACTTTGATAGAATATTTTGTTATCCAAAATGAGCCCCTACTTATTTTGGCTAACTTTCCTTCATTATTTCCTTCCTTGTGATTCAAATTCAATTTTTACACATGCTGAAAGCACTCAAAATATTCTGGAAATGGCTTCATCAAAATAGAATTTTTCTTCCCCTTTCCAGAAAGGTAAAGAAGTCCTCCTAACTCCTTGTATTTTTTGAAGTTATGGCTCGGCAGAGTTTGGAGGGGAAATTTTCCCTAGGCAGGCCCACAGCCAATTAGAAAGTGCCACGTGTCAAGGTGGAGTGGAGGTGTGGAGAGAAATTTGGCACTTAGCCCTTTTGGCTAAAAGGCACAAAGTCACAAACCGGCCCATGGCCCGCAGAAGGAGAATGGAGAAAATTTGTTAAGGCCCCCGCATCGAATCAGGAGGTGCCACGTGTCCACATCGTCAGCGGGAGTCGAGGGAAGGGAAGGATTTTAAGTTTTTTACCAAAACCAAAAAAGCACAAAAATGAAAACTTGAACCCACGTGGTCCCATCCAACCAATAGGGTGGTGCCATGTGTCATTGTCAGCAGAGTCGGGCCCGTAGAGGATTTTTGGGAAATTTTCTCAATTTTGCAAAAAGAAGCAAAATGTTGTTTTGAAGGTCCTGGCTAAACCAAAGGGTGCCACATGTCAATGGGAATGTGGAGAATTTTTGGGAAATTTCCCAATTTGAAAAAAGAGGGAAAAAACCAGATTCAAATTTCGGCCCGTGAACCCTAATTTTGCCCTAATTTTTACCATTTTTTCCCTAAATCTTCAGAGGGCCATATCTTTCGAACCAGAGCTCAGTTTTTCATGATTTTGGTGTCATTGGAAAGATGTTGAAATTATCTACATGATGGACCTCAATTTTGAATTTTGATAGAGTTTGATGGGAAAAAATTGAAGAAAATGTCTCTGGCACAGGAAAAAAATGCATAAATGACATCCAACTACCAGATTTTAATACGGTATGGTACCCATTCTTTTCCAGCATGGTCAAAAACATTGAAAAGTGGATTTTCAGAGGTGCCCTTGCCATTTTAATGGATGTTGTCAGTTGGTGGGTGTAAAAAATGGATTTCCCACATTCTCTCTCCTCTGTTCTACGTTTTCATCGATTAAAAGCTAGTTTTGGCTCATTTTGTAATGGTTGGATGTTCTTGCTTCTGCAAGCTCTTCTTTTCTCCTTAGCAGGTAGATTTGAAGGAGTTTCAGACCTCCCATGGAGACTGCAGTTCATTTTTTGGCTCTTTTCTATTGCAACGTATTGTATCAAATCTTGGAAATGATAATGTATGTTTTGTGATCAATTTTCAATCCTCTCATGCATTTATCATTGTCTTCTAATCCTTCATTACTCTAGCAATCTGTGCATGTTTTGGTGCTGCAATCTTCATGATCTGTGTCTAATTTTTAAAGCAAGGAGTTCAGCACTCCTTTGGTGTATCACCTTTCTGTTTTTACTTAGTTTTGTTTCCATTTCCATGTTTTATCTCAACCCTGTCTCCTTGGTAGTTTTAGAGTAGGAATTTTGAATCAAAACCTCTACAAAAATTGCATGCATACACCTAAATAGAGGAGTAAGAACCAACTTTCAATCTGGAGAGTTTTCTCACCTTGCAAGGTCCCACACCTTGGAGAAAACTCAAAGTTGTGCAATCACACTAAATGACCATTTGTCTACTAGCAGATCTGAAGGTCATTTTGGGGGTGCTTGTGATTTTACACTAACAGTTTTGGCACACTCGGTGGGACCTTAGAGGTCTTCCACTTCATTTTTTGTAGGTTGATGTGTTCCTGTTTAAAATTTCAGCCTTTGGAGGCACTTGCAAACACATCTGGTGACTCCATCTGATCAACAACCCATCTCTGAAGTTGCATACCTTCTTTCCATTCATTTTCTTTCATTTTTCATTCCATCTCTTCATTCTTCTTTCATCCATGAAGTTGTGCAATCATGACTTCATTTCCCTCATGGAATTTACATTTACAACAGCAGCAATGTTTCCCACCTCCAACATGTTTTTCAAATCCTCCAGATCAGCATTTTGATCAAATTCAAAACCAATATGCATACCCATCTGAGCAATGCCAAAGTTAGTTTGGCTATGAAGCATGTCAAGCACAAGGGTACACAGATTGTGAGGGAAGTCATGAAGAAAATGCAGATCTGCTGGAGAAGATCCAAAAAATGGAGGTTGGCATGGTGCAATCAAGGGCTCAAGCACAAATTAAGGCATTTGGAATTGGTTTCAGAGCACCTTGTCCATGGGGAGGCCCTTTTCCAAGACATTACAGCCCTCAGGAGAAGCTTGACTTCATGGTTGCAACACTGCCATTAACTTGCACAATGGATTGAAGGAGATAGAGGTCTATGAGCAAAGTATTCATCAACCTTGTCAATGGGTAAGTCATTCAACATCTACTTGTCTTTCTTTTTCACCCTCTCAAGCTTTATCATTTCAGCAGTGTCAAGTTTCAAGTTTCCCATCTGCTGCCCCAAATGTTGATTCCATTTCTCCATCTCCTAGTCTCCCATCCCACCTCAATTTCTCTACTCTTTTCCATTCCAAACAGCCATTCCCTCTAAAGAAACAAGAGGTTCTACCTCCTCCACCATCACAAAATAATTGCAAAACTAGTTGAGTCACAACCCACCCCTCCTCTTGCATTTCCAAATCCATGTTGGGAAAATGAAAATCAGAAATCCAATCAAGGAGAACATCAAGAAGAGGAGCCCAATAGAAAAGAAATGATAGAAAATCTGAAGAGTTGGGCTCTCAAATTTGAGATTACAAAAATCCCCTTGATGGTGAAGCCAAAAGAGGAAGTTGGAGTTGAAGGAAAAGTGGTAAACAAGGCTGATTTTATAACAGCAGTGAAATAAGAAAAAGAATAGCAGTTTGTTTGTGATGAGTTGGGTGTCCATGTTGGCACTTTTCCTAAAGAAAATGCTGATCCAATTTGCACTGCAAAATCAGTCATTATGGAGGAAGAAAAACCAGCTCAAAACCCCATTTTTGAGGAGCAAATGGATGAGATCAAGTTAGTTTTTGCAATAGTAGAAGAAGGAAGCATTATTGATACATTTTTACTTTCATTTGAAGGGGCTGATTTTATTGATGAAGCCATTATGGAGGTGAATAAAATAGGTCCAAAGGCATTGAATCATGAACAAGAGGCACAAGAAATTTCATGTTTCTCTCCCACTTCATCTCTCCAAAAATTTGATTTTTTGGATGTTTAACAATGAAGTTATAGATGGTGAAGAAATTACAGATTTGAAAGTCACCATGCAAGAGGAAGATACTTTGTTGCAGCAAGACATTGAAGAGTTTGATTGCTTATCAGACTTAGAAGAATGTTTGGATGAGGAGCTAATTGAAATTACAACATTTTCTTCTTCACCATTCATTCTCCAACATCAAGAGCCTGCTGCCACAAAGGAGAACATTGAAAAACAACAGCCTGTGTTTTGTGAACAGCCTCTTTGGAACCAAGTTTGGAAGATTTAAATCTTCCATGTTCTTCATGGAAAGAGGAAGGGAAAGCACAAGAGATTTTCATTATTTCTTCCACACCATCCATCCAAGAAGGTCTACAAGAAGACTCCATTTTTGGAGTTAAATTTCAGAGAATGGGCACATCCAAAGGATCAGACCTTGCCCAATCAGGTACTTGGCTTCATTGGAGCCAAAGGAGAAGCCACAACTGGTCATGTCTTGCTTCTGAGGCATGAGGATGATATGCAAAGCACCAAGGATCAGCTGCCAATACCTCTACCATCCAAATGCAGAGCAACTAAAAGAGGTATTGGATTTGTTTTCAGTTGATACCTTGATGATTTGGGTGGAGGATCAGCTTAAAGTTAGTTTTCCACTCATCCAACCAGCCATGATCAGTCCAAATCAATTGCATGGCTGCCATTTTTGAAGGAAGGGAAGCTATTTCTCCCTGCCAGTTGCAGGGTTTGTTTGAGCTCCCTTTGCTCTTGGTTAGAGTAGAGTAGGTAGGTTTTCTTTCAGTAGAAAAAGTGCTTATGCACACTCTAAATATCCTTGGGGTATGTATGATTTTCATTTTGTACATAGTTTTTGTGGTGCTGTTGGTTTTGCTCTTGCACAGTGCATTGTCTTGGCATTTGGTCACAACCAGTTTCAGTTTTCAGTGGTTTCCAAGAGGCCTAAAAGGGAAGTTTTCAGTAGAGGATCAAGTTTAGATCAGGCTATCTATCATGACTCCATGCCCAATGGATGCTTCAAGGCCAGCTGATCTTTTCATCTAGCAGGTAGATGACCCCTCTGAGTCGCCAAAATTGTTATCCAAAATGAGCCCATGCTTATTTTGGCTAACTTGCCTTCATTCTTTCCTTCCTTGGGCTTTAAATTCAATTTTCACATGCTTCAAGCACTCAAAATATTCTAGAAATGGCTTCATCAGATAGGATTTTTCTTCCCCTTTCCAGAAAGGTAAAGAAGTCCTCCTAACTCCTTGTATTTTTTGAGTTATGGCTTGGCAGAGTTTGGAGGGGAAATTTTCCCTAGGCAGGCCCGCAGCCAATTAGAAAGTGCCACGTGTCAAGGCGAAGTCGAGTGGAGGCGTGGAACAGAAATTTCTAGCACTTAGCCCTTTTGGCTAAAAGGCACAAAGTCACAAACCATCCGCGGGCCATGGAGGAGAATGGGGAAAATTGGTTAAGGCCCCCGCATCGAATCATGAGAGCGCCACGTGTCCACGTCAGTCAGCGGGAGTCGGGGGAAGGGAAGGATTTTTAGTTTTTTTCCAAAACCAAAAAAGTGCAAAAATGAAAAATCGAATCTGTGGTCCCATCGACCAAATAGGGTGGTGCCACATGTCCACATCGTCAGCGGGAGTTGGGCCCATGGAGGATTTTTGGGAAATTTTCCCAAAGTTGCGGAAGAGGGGCAAAATGTTGTTTTGAGGCCCACGATCCGAACCAGAGGGTGCCACGTGTCTAGCGGGAGCAGTGGGTTGTGGAGAATTTTTGGGAAATTTTCCCAATTTGAAAAAAGATGGAAAAAGTTCAAATTTCGGCCCCGCGAACCCGATTTTGACCCTAATTTTACCAGTTTTGCCCTAAATCTTCAGAGGGCCATAAGTTTTGATCTAGATTTTTGCGTTTTTGGTGTCATTGGAAAGCTGGTGAAATTCTCTACATGATGGAACTCCTCAATTTTGAATTTTTGATGGATATTTGATGGGAGAAAAATTGAAAAAATGTCCCTGGCACAGGAAAAATGTAGAAATGACATCCAACCACCAAATTTAATGCAGTATGGGTACCCATTTGTTCTCCAGCATGGTCGAATGCATTGGGAAATGAGATTTGCATGGTGCCCTTGCTTGAATTTAATGGATTTGTTGGTTAGTTGGGTGTAAAAAATCAATTTCCCACATTTCTCTCTCCTCTGTTCTTTTTTCATCGTTAAAAGCCAGTTTTGGCTCATTTTGTAATGGTTGGATGTTCTTGCTTCTGCAAGCTCTTATTTTCTCCTTAGGAAGAATATTTGAAGGATTTTGACCCCCCATGGAGATTGTAGTTCATTTTTTCCTCTTTTCTATTGCAACATATTGTATCAAATCTTGGAAATGATAATGTATGTTTTGTGATCGATTTTCAATCCTCTCATGCATTTATTATTGTCTTCTGATCCCTCATTGCATTCTGGTAATCTGTGCATGTTTTGGTCCTACAATCTTCATGATCTGTGTCTAATTTTTGAAACAAGGAGTTCAACACTCCTTTGGTGTATCACCGTTTTGTTTGTTTTACTTAGTTTTGTTTCCATTTCCATGTTTTCTCTCAACCCTGTCTCCTTGGTAGTTTTAGAGTAGGAATTTTGAATCAGAACCTCTGCAAAAATTGCATGCATACACCTAAACAGAGGAGTAAGAACCAGCTTTCTCTGGAGAGTTTTCTCACCTTGCAAGGTCCCACACCTTGGAGAAAACTCAATGTTGTGCAATCACACTAAATGACCCAATTCTGGACTATAGATCTGAAGGTCATTTAGGGGGTGCTGCTGATTTGCACTAACAGTATTAATTCTTATTTGAAGCATGCATCATACTCTTGCAAAATCTCTGTCATACGTTGTTGAATCTCCTTCAATGTGTTGATGCTCTTTTTCTCAAACTTAGGAATGTTGGAATTCTGCTAAGAAATACATCATTTAGCACCTAGTATAATCCACATTGCACCGTCTGATGGGGGGTCATACTTTCTTAGGCATACTAGAGTCTACACGTACCTTTGTAATGTAGTAGTAAATTGGCTTGCTTTTCGATATGATGGTAGTAAAACCCTTAGCATGGCATAGCAATTCACACTTGATGTACATGCTTTAGTGTCCATGACATTTTCAACACCCTTGTAATCAAACAAGAAAAGATACATCTCATAAAACACCTACTGATAGTGATTTGAGGTCCTTGGTCTTACCAGATCCGAAGAACTTGATTCCCTCTTGTTTTTCCTCCACCAGTCGGGTAGATAATCACTAGCTCTTATTCCTCCTCATCAACTAGATCCTCCTCTCATTACAGATAAGAGGCATGCCATAGTTTCTCTCTGCATACCAACATGGTCATGTTAAACTTTGCACCGACATTCTGTGATGTTGAACCACTTCCAGATTAACTATACCCTGGCGTTAACTTTATGTACCCACAAATACTTTATCAATGATGTGCCAGATAGGATGCCTCCAAACACAGGAAATGTCTATAACTACCATAGAAGAAATAAATGAAAAATTATATCAACTAGGTTTCTCTTGAATACCAATACCAACATCAACTGGGTTAACAACTCTTATCTCAATAATTACAACAACTAAGTGTCAGGGTTTGGTTACCAGGTGGGATAAGATGCATGCCTACGACTCTCCTTTGATTATTTGATGAGCTCTCACCTGAATCCATAGGGGGTTTCTCTCATGCACATTCCAAGATGGGGTAACATAGATTGCTTAGGTCCCACGTACTTCCATACAAACCTTAAATCCTTCCCTCAATTTATGCCTCCATAAATCCATCACTCCAACAACTTCACATTGTCTCACCAACTCCCTCTCAATGTGATTCATTATACTTGAGCCACCTCTTATCTCTCTACTTCTACCGTAGGGCCCGCCATCTTTCACCACACCATCTCTCACACACCCCGCTCCTAGTGAGAACTTTGCTAGCCATAGGAAAATGCATCCATAATTAGAGTGATGATTAGGATCTTAATGGCTAAATAGCATGAAATGAATGATCCTCTTGGTTCCCACTAGAACTCAAACTCAACATATTTCTAGGAAAGAATGTGTAGAAATGACATATTCCATGGTATAGCTGGTCAACACCTCCAAGTTGTTAGTACCAATGATCAACAACATGAATTATTATCCATGTCAGATTCAGCAAAATCAAGATAGCCTTTGATACTGTTCTTGGGTATAAACATGGGGTCTATAATACAAAATCTTCCTTTATGCATATGCCATTTACAACCATTCATACAAGTCTATTGGGAAATAGAAAAATAATGTCTCATTCTAGCTCGTGATATAGATTCTCCTCTGCCCATTTACGTCTATCAAATTTTGATCTAGTGTACAGAATTCATTGAGAAAACTCATCCTTTGTACTTTTAAGCTAGAGTTTTGACTTTATCTAAGGTCAATCATTCTATCATCACAAACCATGCTCACAACAACTTCATAAAGAGGTCCTGGAAATGGAACCAAAAATGTAGTCTCATTTTGTCATATTCCCTATTACAATCCTAAGCACATCAACCTATCACCCAATAATTAGTTGGGCTCTCACCATGAGGCATGTGCAGGTGCCGATAACCTCCTTTATGTGAGATTTGTAAGAAGCCTTTGCCATACACTTATTGGAGGAATGCCCTTATAAAAATAGTAATGCATGTATTTACTCTAATATAGAATTAAAGACAGTATATCTTAAACACTAAGGCAGTCATAATGTGCAAAAGTAAATACTACAACAACACAAATTTATATTATTAGCTGGTGTATCTAAACCTTGAGAAAAATGAAGGGTACTATTAGGTTTGAATCCATAAACACATCGTATTCAGAACAACCCATCATATTCATTGATTCATAATTGTTTACAATATCCATATTACATCAACATGGTCAAAAAATACCAAATAGATCAAGGGAATATCATCCTACATCCAAAAACCCTATATTACCCCCTACAACTATTACATAATCCCTTCTTACAGAGATGCACTATAACTAACAAACCCCATATGCACCCACATTCGACCTCTAACACCCCATACATTCCCCTTGTCTAGATCCAAATTCTTCCTTAAATAGGTTGGAAGCTCCCCTGATCATCATTCCAGAAGCAAGCCCACATGCTAAATGTCATCATATCATGTTATAATTGAGTGTCCAAACCATGCAAATGCTAGCTAGCCATAACAACCTCCACTTTACATCTAGTAACCATAAATATTCCCTATGATATTATTTTCTTGAGATCCAAGCCTTTATGTAACAACCTTGTCATCATTACGCTTATCTGTAGCTTCATGTGTTTTGCATGTGATAGATTTTAACCAAAATGTGGATAATTCCTTACAACCTTAACCCCTTTCTTGTTACCCTACATGTAAACCTACCTCTCTTCACGCACTTTTACTTATGTACTTTTCTCCATAGTTCCTTCCACGCACACTCATTTTCTTCTTTAGGACTTAGTCATTTTTTGGGCTCAACGGATGGGTGATATGATTTTTCCTCAAAATTATTTCAAAGGGTAGTAAAAATTTCATCCCAATTATGAATTGAAGAAGGTATTAAACTTCTATACAATTGGAGATATTTCCCTTTGAACAATGAAGCTAAGAGTTTGACTACTACATCATCCTCAATATTAGAATGAACCTAACAAACATTAGCAACATCTTGGTTATATGATTAGTTGGGGTATTGTGATTTTTTCCAATGAAGAAAGGGATACTTTTAAGTGAAGACATTGGTATATCATGTTGTGAATTGAGATCCATAGGACTATCACAATTAAAACTAAAAAATGGAAGGTTTATCTTAAGATCCATGAATGGGATGGGTCTTAAAACTCTAAAAGACATCAAGAAGGGCTTACCAGGAGGAGGAGTAGAGAGGACATTTATTGGCGGTGATGGTGATCTTTGGACTAATTTTCCTCTTCTTCTTCTCCTTGGTGACAACTGCAAGTAATCAAAAGGATCTTATCTTACTATTTTTGACATTGTTTGAATCCTTCTCATTAAAGCTAAGGCACTAATACTGTTAAAACTAGTAGATTTATAGTTGGCAGTCACTAGATCTATTATTACAAAGACTCCAAGGGCTAGAGTTCACCAAAATACACACCAAAACTTAGTGAAAGATCAAGAAAATATTAGGATGTCCTGATGGGTGTACTAGAACTGTTATCACCAAAAAACAACACCCTCTAATTTTTTATGAATGGATTAATGTGTAATTAGTGTTTCTGGGTAACATGGGACTATCTCTGAAGTTGTGGGACTTGTTACTTGAGACAGACCTCTAGAGAAGGTTGGTTCCTCTACCTATTCCTAATGTTAACTTACTCTTAGGGACACAAATACAACTATCTAATCCTAATCTAGTAATCATAGGGATTGGGGGAAAGATAAAGATGCATGGAAGAGGAAATCATAGGCTAACATAGGTGATAACACCAAGAAGAGGGGGAAAGACACTCCTATATGAGTGAAAATAGGAAAATGAATGGAGGAGAGGGCAGACATGAGTGCCACAGTCTGAAACAACATTTAAACTCTAATTTCCATGGAGCACAATAGAAATAAACCCTAAAAGGGGAGATAAATATGTACAACACACCAAAAATGCAATAAAGAGGTAAGATAATGCAATAAACACAAGGCTAGGGAAGATAATAGCCACAAAACACATATTTTATTGCTTCAAAGAAATGCACAATCCATTACAATGAGGAAGAAGACAAGAATCGCCCTATGCAGAGGTCCAACTTTAAGGATTGTAACTCAAAATACATATGCATCACTTGAAGGATGATGCACCAACATTCCAAGAGGGTCCAACCTTTACAAATGGGTATCATCTTACAATATATAGAATATTGGAGAGAGAGAGGAGGGAAACTAGAGGGAAACTCAAATTTCTACCTTTAACCACCAACATCATGCATTAAATGTCTAAAAATAAGCATGGGTATGTTTTTTAAGGCCATTTCCCCATGATAATTTTGCTTGTAAGAGAAGGGCTGGGCACCATACCTCATCAAATATAGTAGTTGAGCTACCTGGAACTGCATCTTTAATGCTGGGATAGGTTTTCCTCTTTTTCACCCACCTAACCTCACCCAATTTATGATTTCAAGTTTTTATGATGTAGTACATAATGACACCTTTCCAACGAGTCCAAATTTGTGAAATTTTTAATTATAGGGAGATATTTATGGCCCTATGAAGTTCATGCGCTCAAGAGAATCACAACAGGGTTTCTTGTGGGCCACTACAGTCTACTTTGATCATTTTATGCATATTGTAAATGACTCAGTAGGTCAGAGAACTGGAGGAAGGATGAAATAGTTCATTTTGTTCTTACAAGGCCCAAATTTTCCCCATTTCTGTGTATGGGTGGGGATTCGAGGATGGGGTGGAACTCTAGAACAGTTCCACTTATTGCATTAGTGACCGCTTTATCCACTTTTATTGTACTCCTCTTCACTGTCAGATAAGTCACTCGATTGGTAAATTGATGGAACGTGGGAGTTGTTCCTAATGTTCCTTAATTGACCGATCTGGCCACAACACTACCCCCATTTTCCCTACTCCATCTCATCATTCGATTTTCTTATGTGGCGAACATAAGGAATGCAAGAACATTTCCTTTGGTTCCTGAAAAATATGATTTTGTAGACACTAAAATTAGGTCACACTCCCCTTTGGTCCCTTGAAAAATAAACACCCTTCATTATATTAACCTAGCCATGGCCCCCTTCACCCCACTAATATTAATTTAATTAAATTAATATTAGTGAGTTGAAGGGGGATATTGCTTTAATTAAATTAATTCATTATCCTCACCATATTTATTATTAAATATCTTAATTTAATAATATCCACATATACACCTCACCTAGACACCTCATCAAACCAACTCACCCTAAGACCTATTCTTAGTAAGTTGCCATAACTAACTAAGACTTACCCAAACCCTAAAAATCAATGCCTACATTCCCTCTAACCACATTCCCACATGCTTACAAGAAGCTTCCAGTTTAATCCATGGGTTAACAACATGAGATCTGAGAAAATCAAGAGGATCTCCCTAGTTTAGTAAACCTAGGAAATCCCACCTTGACCGACGTCGGTTACCCCTAACCATCACCGGTTAAGCCGGAACTGCCATCGGTTACCCTTTTAACCCCAAAAATAACCTTATTTTCAAGGTTGACAAATATTGGAAGAGGTAGGCAAACATTAACACATCCCTGAGAGATATCACATCTTCTGAGAATGAATTCCAGTGAGAACACACATGCAAGGAAGGAGATCAAGCATTTTCTTCTACACATCCATCCAACACTCACCCCAAAAATGATTTGATCTAACCAAGAAAAAAGGAATGCCCATGCAGCCCATGCAGAAGCTCTCCTATGATTGGTGATCACCTGCAGCCTTCAACCTCTTACCAACACCTCCATCCCTCACTCACAAGTGTCCAGGAGTAGAATCGCAATAAGTAAAACATTATACTTCTCTTGTTCATTTCATTTCATCATTATATTATCACCTATTGTTTACTCTAGCCACCCATTGACCTCCTTAACACTCACCCCTCCATATACCCATTAAAACCCCATCAAATCCACCCAAACCACCCAATACCTCATTCCGACCAACCAAAAGTCCTTTGTGCAATCACAAAGGAGACCTAAAACTCATTATGTGGCATTCCCAGTTTGTCCATAGTAACTGGCGCTGGTTATACCCAACCACCGTCCATCACCCTTAACCGGCATCGGTTTCTGTATTTTCCCATACAACCCAGAACAGTGACCTATCCACCTAATTCTGCATCACCCTCATTCACCTGTGACTTACCTGAGACCTTTGTCAGACCTGCAAAGATCCAGAACCAGTTACTTGACCTTCAGGATCTTATTTTAACTTAGCCTATTAGATTAGATATTTCTTATTGTGTTTTAAGTGAGATACCTAAATCATTTCAAATTACGATAGGATTTAATTTATTTCCCACATTAAATTGTCTTAAACAGTGGACTGACAGTCGTCTAGGAAGTATCACACTTCCCGGATCTAGCACACGCTAGGCAGTTCACTACACATATTGTTTAATTCTTTTTGGTGGTCTTGTTTTTTATTACAGTAGTTCCTCCTATCCAAAAGGAAGCTCTCACAATTAGATGTGGATTCAGAATTCATACGCGTGCAACAACCCATCAACCAACATTTGAATAGGTATTCCTCCTATGCCTGTTACCCTATCTATTTCATCAATACTTCAAAGAAAACATCTAAGAATCAGGTGAAACATTTTGGCACACCCGGTGGGACCCATCCGGGGTTCCTTTCATTTTATTCATTCCTAGGAAAAGTTGTGTGTTTGTTTCCCTTCTGAAAAGCATACACATTAATTTTCTTCCTTGGTAACCTACCTTTTCTTTCTATTTTCTCTAAAAGAAACCTTTCTTTTGGTGTAATTAAAAAGAATAATTTCTTCGTATTTTATGCATTATAGTGAAAGAGCATCCCTCTTCCTCTTCATCTTTTTGTGTCATCCAACTTCACACTTTGATTTGGGCTTAAAAATAAGTGCATTGCATTCTGATTTATCGCATTAGCTCACATTAATTGAGGGAAACCTATACGCTGGAAGTCATGACCAGATGATGGTTGACAAACGAATCATAGAAAGCACATCTCTCTCTCTCTCTCTGAGTCTTTCCAAATTACACAAATTGAAAATAAATACATATTCTTAAACAACATTTTTCCTGGGAATGCCTGTCAATGATCGCATTAATCTGAGAATTGGTAGGTACTCCCCAGCTCACTGCTTTATCAAGTCATACTTCAGAGTGAAGCCCGCCCCCACCATAACATACCTAAAACCTCACCTTTTAGATCTCCTTCTTTGTAGGAAGCCATCCTCACCAAAAAAATATATTCTACAGTACATGTGTCAGTCCTTAAATAACATAAACTAAACAAACATAATAGAAAAGGCACTCTTAGGATCACATCTTTCTTAGTGTTTCTACTTGGCTTGTTTTTTGAGGTGAAAGATCACATTCTTCATTCTTCTTGTTCATCCTTGCACACTCCTCATCCTGTGATGTATTCCAAATTCATCTGAGTGTGCCTAAGCCATATTCTCATCATTTTTAGAATTCTGGGTTTTATTCCACATCAAATTTTAATTCACAACCACCGTTCTTTCATCACTGTTTCAATTTCACAGTGATTGGTGTTGGTCCAGAGACCATCATCGGTTACCCTCTTACCATCGTCGGTTATACCCAACCGTCGTTGGTTCCAGGTCCTTTTTTTAACCTACTCAAATGGACAATTATTCATCTTCATCCTTGTTATTTATTCATCTTCTTCTACTTTTCACAGTCCCTGTCACTACTATCATTCCCATTGACATTATAACCCTCATCAGATTTGGCATACCTATCATATTTGACCTTATACCTTGTTTTTCACTCACTATCCATTTTCTATAGTGACTAGCAAGTGGTTACCCCTAACTAGCATTAGTTTTCCGTAACCAGAATCAGTTAGCTTGTTTCACTTTCCAACCAACATTTGGTACCTAATCCACTTTTTATCGTTGGATTCACATGTTCCTGCTATTTTTCTATGTCATTTACAGAGAAGCAGCCCTACCTAATCAGTACTGGTTCACATGGTGCTCACCCGAAGACAAGAAAGTGCACTTATATTTCACACCAGTTGTCAACCACTCCCATCTTTCACCACCTTTTTATCACCAGCCATGGATCCCATCCATCCTATCACTATCGCCACCGAGGAGATGAGGAGTTCACATGACTCCTTGACCAAAACTCTACCTCTTTACAGTTTTACCTTTCCCACTCATCCACTCAAGATTCCTCAGGTCAGTTGATATACAACATGCCCATATCTATCCCCTCGACTCTCGGTCCCACTTCTGCATCGGCCCCATCTAGCTTCATGCTGCCACATCTACCTTACCCCTAGTCATTTCACAGCTAGGTCTTATACCCGTTATGACTACCACATCTGCCACCTCCATGGCACCCACCACATCCACCATACCCTTGAAAACTACCCAAAATGCAACCTCATCCACCCCTAATGTCTCATACATACCCGTAGCTACACTACCACCTCCAGTGTCGGTGACCCCTACCCCTTTTTAGAATGTGGTACTTTCCATTCCATAATCATTAGCCCCCATTGCCACTAGGGTCACCATGACCCTTCCACCTCCATATACATACTATCAACAGCCTCCCATTTCATCTATTATTCACTCCGGGTATGTACCCCCTATTTCACTACCTTCTTCTCAATCAACCTACATGGTAGCACCATACACTGGAGTGTCACCCCTGTTATATGCCCAAAACCAACCCTCTTATGCTACAGGAGGCACCCAATCATTGTAACCTACCAACAACCAAATCAAATTGATGATGGACAAGATGTAGACATTGGAGGCATCAGTTTCCGGCTGCCACAACACTCTTACCTATGACGAGATTTGAAACGAACCCATCTACCCATCCATTCCTATTCGCCCATACCCCATGTATTGGGAGATGCCTAAATTCAATTGTTTCAATAGCAAGGAAGACCTACAGCAACATTTGTGTTCATTCAAACACAGGTGTTACCTGATCGCTCACGATGACACTTTACTATTGAGAACCTTTCCCATATCTCTGACTGGACCTGCATTAGATTGGTATAGTGGGTTACCTAGACACTCTATATTCTCATTCAATCAGGTAGCCCAAGCCTTCTTGGATCATTTCTCTATCAATATCATCAAGAAGGTTACTATGACCAACCTATACTCCATGCGTCAGTATGAAGACGAATCTATCACAAATTTTGTCGCTTGCTGGCGTAGCTTGATCAACCAACTCACCTTCCAACTGCCCTAAATAGAACTCATCAAGCTCTTCACATGGGATTGTGCTAGACATATCTCACCAACCTTGTAGGTCCAAACCTTCCAAACATTCGATGAAGCATTCACTATGGCACGAAAGTTAGAGATTCAGGCCATCGAAGAGAAGAAAATCCAATTACGTAATAAGAATTCGGCATTCAAGACGAATGATACCTCTTCTTCTTCCAAACCACAAAACAATTATTCAAAAGCTAAGGGCACCGCTAATGTAGTGGTACTCAAGGCCGGCCCAACTCATCCATCAAATCAGGCTACCCCCTCATCTAATCTCTCACTCGTCCAGACTTTTCAATTCATACGAGAACAGTGGAAATACACCCCAATTGGGGATCCTTACTCTTCTGTCTTAGAAAATATTATCAAAGCTGGAGCCATCACCCTTCTGCCTATAAAACCACACACTAGTTTTGACTCTACTCGCCCCATGCCCGCATGGTATAAAGAACATGACTTTTGTAACTATCATCGAGTAAAGGGTCATAGTGACGGCAATTGCATCACTTTCAAAAATATTGTCCAAGAAATTCTTGAGAAAGGTGAGTTAATTATGGATAATCCTAATGCACCCATCAATAAAAACCAACACATATTTAAGAAACCATTTCCTAATCATGCCCCTTCGTCTGATCAAACCGGCGATACCTCAACTCATGATATTCATACCCACGAGGTCCATGTTATCTTTAATGACGCATCTGTTGCCTCCTAATTACCCCACATTCCTTCCATAGAGGAAATCCTAGCCCGAAATAATCCTCCTTCCACGTTGGAACCCACCGTACCTACTCCTCCACCCACAGAGGAACACCTTTCATCTCCTTCATCACCTACGGAGGAGTCTTCCACTAACATTGAGACCATTTCACCTTTAGCTTCTTCCACTTAGAGAACCGCAATCTACAGAGGAGTACCCATTACCTCCTCCACCCACAGAGGAGCACCTATCTATTCCTACACCTACAAAGGAGAACCCATCATCTCCTCCACCCATCATAGACCCAGTTGATATACCTTTTCCTCTTAGTGAGCATTCTCCATCAGCTACCCAAAATCCTACAGACCTACTTTCGGCTCTCTTACCCACGGAAGCTGAAGCTAGCCAATTCCCCATCTCTAAGACACATTTTACGAGGAATTTCCATTAAGTCCTCATCAAATCCACCTATGGACATGTCATTCTCATGTTTGGCCGATCATTTAGATTATGTGGATAGGGCCTTACTATGGGGGCGCCTTTTACTTCCCGTCTCCACATAGATGTAAATGTCACTTGCTGATACCTCCACTATCTACCCAAAAAAAAATTGACCAATTGAACCAAACATAACCACCTCTATCACAACTCCTTCCATGATACCTATCATAGCTCAAACCACAACCTTACCCATAACCCAACCTCTATCTAAACCCAAACTCGCACCTATGGCATCTTCCTTGACTAAACCTATTTCCACTTTAGGGGTCACCCCAATCACCAGCCTTACTCATCCACCTATCAAACTGGATTTAGCTACATCCTCCAAAGTCAACACCACACCTACTCCAACACCCAAACAGAAGAACTAAACCCATCGACCTCATACCCCAGCTGCGCCAATCATACCCGCATCACCTTGCACCCTTTCCATCCATGTCTTAGGACCTCAACTTCCCAACATGGCCAAGAAACTTCCACCATCAATAAACCAAAAAAACAACAGCCCATTCCTTCCTCACAAACCTCTAACCTACCCAAGCACCTGACATGACTTACACCTACACCTACAACATCTTTACCACCCATACCTCCAATACCCTTAGCAATTTCTTCATTGCCCACTACACTTCAATCTCTATCTCTCACACCTCCTACATGACCCACATCCTCTACCTTCATAGCACCTCCATTATCCCCATGGGTAACTCATCCTCTTCCCCCATCTACATTTCCTTCTAGACCTCGTACACCCATATCACCTTTACCCAAGAAGGTGCAACCCAAAGACAAAACTCTGCTACCCCAACAACAAGGTAGTCAAAACAACCACACACCCTCCTGCCAGTTCATCCACCATACCCCTACCCAAAAATACATGACCAATGCCCAAGACCACACCAGAACCCAAAATAACGAATCAAACTACTCCCCCTCCTACAAGGACCATTCCTCAACAATCAACTACACCTATACGCAAACCCACTTTTACTTCCCATTACGATCTACTAGTATGGTCTTATGCCAAAATTTTACCAACCTCCTTGAGACTTCTGTCATTACATTACCACCGCTCAGACCTTATGATCCTCTCAAAACCAAGCCAAAAGGGTTTGATGATACTAAAATTTAATCCTACCATCATGTGCCAGGGCACGATGTGGAAAACTGCAAGGCCTTAAAAATCATCCTTATTCAATTGTGTCCTCCAGAAGTCAACTTTGATGATGATGACCTTCTCGATGAGGACCTTGCTTCACCGACACCCATTCCCACACTTCCCACTCAACAACCACGACCTCCACTCTCACACCATTTCCTTAGGGCCTTTGACTTATCAATGTGAGAGCGAGGCCCCTTCCACTCTTCCCTTCCTATATCCTGAAATGATCGATGATGATACACCTTCAATTAACATCGTTCAATGTCAGGATGATGAATCTATACTCACCTACCTTGGTGCAGAAGACTCATATATTCATCATTCATTTCCTTCTAAGACACAAACCATGTTCAATGAATCGACTATCAAGATCAACATTCATACTCAGGACGACCCACACATCCTAAAGATCAATCAATCTTTAGATGTTCCTGAACAAGAAGCCGTCACTTCTTTTCTCAAAGATCATAACCACACTTTTGCTTGGTCTTATGCAGACATTCCCAGTATTGACCCCCACCATAGTGGTCCATAATATTTTCATTGTTCCCGATGCCAAACCCATCAAACAAAAGCTGAGGAAAATGCACCCTCACATTGCCCTTCTCATCAAAGAAGAACTTCAGTGCCTTCTTTCTATTTCCTTAATTTTACCCATTAATTAACCTCATTGGATTTCTAACATTTTCCCTTTCACTAAGTGGACAGGGGGACTTCACATTTACACTGACTTCCGTGACCTCAACCTAGCCTACCCAAAAGACAACTTTCCCTTACCTGGTATTGACCAGCTGCTTGACCCTACCGCTGGTAAAAAGATGCTATCACTCACGGATGGCTTCTCAGGTTATAACCAAATCTTGCTCGCCCCTAAGGATCAACACAAAACCTCGTTCATCACCCCTTGGGGGACCTTTTACTATCAATTCATGCTTTTTGTCCTTTAAAATTTTGGTTGCACATATCAACGGGCTATGAGTTACATCTTCCATGACATCATGCATCGCATACTAGAAGATTACGTGGATGATCTCTTGGCCAAATCTAAGTGCCGCTCTAAGCACCTTGCCATCCCCAAAACCATCTTTGACCGTCTCATTAAATATTGTGTTTGCCTTCAACCTAAGAAGTGTGTCTTCATGGTCCTCTCAGGAAAACTCCTGGGCTTTATCATTTCCCTACATGGTATAGAAGTTGACCCTACTAAATTCAAGGCTATTCTCGAAATGCCTCTGCCCACTAACCTTCGAAAACTTTGTAGCCTGCAAGGTAAGTTGTAGTCTATTCACCATTTCATTTCACAATTATCGGATCGGTGCTAACCATTTCATCATCTACTCAAGAAGGATGTCTCCTTTAAATGAGATGATGACTACCACAAATCATTTGAGGCCCTAAAATAATACCCTCTCCAACCACTTATACTCATTCCACCAAAAGACGATCAACCCTTTTACCTATACATCTCAGCTACTGATCACTCCTTGGGAGCCATGCTTGCTCATCACGATGAATAACACAAGGAGCAGGTAGTTTATTGCATAAGCCATACTCTTTTGGATTATGAAACCTGATACACCCATCCCAAAAAAAAATTCTTAGCCTTAGCTTTCATTTCCACTTGTTATCCCCATTTTGAGTTAACGACGAAATGGTTGGATAACCCCTACAAAATTTTCTTAAGTGATTTTGAGTTATGACCTCTTTATGAAGTAAAATCGGGTTTTCGGATATCTCATGCATCGGAACGTATTCATTGAGTTAAAACATGCTTTGTGTTGCTTGATTTCCGATTCCCGAATCCCGCTTTATATTGAGCAAGTCCTTTCAAATCGGGTTTTCGGAAGCTTAAGGCATCGGAACATTCGTGTTACAAAACATGTTTTATATGGCATGTTCTCCGATTCCCGAAACCCGCCAAGTATTAAGAAAATCCTTTGTAAATCGGGTTTTCGGAAGTTTAACGCATCGGAACATTCGTGTTTCAAGACATGTTTTGTGTTCCATGTTTTCCGACGCTCAAAACCCGAAATACATTCAAATCTTTTCCCATCGGGTTTCCGGGTTTTCGGACTCCTCCAACATGCTGACGTGGCACATGCTAAGCGGTCGGTGAGTTGGCACGTGCCGAGCTGATGTGTATTTATTATTGATTTTCTTATAAATATGCGGTTTTTAATCACGTCATTTTCACCGTTCATAATTTTACACCGTGGATTTTTGCGCATGCTCTCCTGCTCCCAAAACCCGCAAGCTCGCGTTATCATACTGGATCGTTTGTTTTCGATTTTCACCTGTCTCGATTTGAAGGTATTAATCGTTCCTTCTTTATTCTTGATTTTTCTGAAACGTTTGCCGTGTACTTCCTTGCCGATTGTTGAGGGTTTTTCTTCCTTATTTCCTTACTGAATCGTTTTGGAAAGCGTTTTGGGGTTTTTAGGGTTTATTTTCTTCTTGCAGATTATCAATTGGTACTGTTCCTTTTGAATTACAATTGTTTGCATGATATTTGGAATATTATCAAAGAAAAAAGGTTTTATGTGCAAAAATGCAAAGGAGAAATTCTTTTTGTGCTACCCGGACTTTTGAAAAGCTGTTTTGCAGGCTTTCCTTAATCTGCCCAAAGTAAGATCAAACTTGAGGGGTGTATCGAAGTCAACGGGGGCATTCCTCAATAAAGTTCCGATCTCAACAGTGGGTACCGGGTTCTCCTGTTTCCGCCATTGAAAGCAAGTGTCGGGTTTCGCCAGTTCCGACATATCAGACCTGTCGGGTTCCTCCAAAGTTCCGACATCTTCTTCAGCCTGTCGGGTTCTTTTTATCTTCCGTCACATTCCTTCAATCGGGTATTTCAGTGTGCATAGCATCACCAGGGTTTTCCGAGCATCTCTTCATCCAATTTTCTTCATGACAGACCCCGGTCCATCACAAGAGAAGACCGAGAAATCAAGCAGGATGAAATATAAGTTTAAGAAACAAGAATCCCCGTCATATGTTGACTGTAATTACGATATTCGGGATACCGAATTCGGTAATGTTGACATGGACGATTTCTGGAACAGGGTGAAAAGTCCCAGTCAAACTGAATGGATGACCTCTTTAGCAAACAGTGGCTTACCTTTGGCAGCAGGCTTTCCTCTATCGGCCCAATGTCCAGAGTTCATTCTGGCCTGTGCCTCTAACTACGACTCTGCTTCTCGTTCCGTTAGGAACCCAGCAGGAGAAGTAGTGATCAAGCTAGATGGGATTTATCTTGATGACCTCCTGAAATTACCCAATTTCGAGGAGTATGGGAATTTGAATATGAAGTCAGCCCAGAAAACCTGGGACACTAACCAGGAGAATTGTATAAGAGATGTTAACAAGAAGTTCCTGGCTAAAGCTAAGCCAGCGGTATCCCGATTTCCTAGGACTATTCCTAGGTGTGACTTTATACAAGAGATAAATGATATCATCACACTTCTTAGCCGGGCATTTGGTTTACCAGAGTCAAATCTATTTCACGGATGGATGTACCAGTTCATGGTCACCATCAAGAAGAATAAGCAAGGGGATTGACTGGGGAACCTTGATCAGTGATGAGATTGATGCCCAAATGACGACGGTCTTGTCGACGGGAAAATTTTACATGTTCTCGTATGTGGCCTATGCGGCAGCCGGGATGAGGAACTATCCCGGGCTCGATACAAAAGGCAGCAGGATCACAAACCCAATCTACAAGCATTTTCCGCAAATAACGAAGAAGGGGTCTAAGGATCAGTTTAGAAGGGTTAATGATGCCTTTTTCTATGAGAACATCTGCAGACTGAACCCGGGATTGAGAAAAACAAGAGTCTCCGATGAGGCTTGGGCCGAGGTATCTAAATGGGGATGTATCTTCCTACAGTTTAGGAAGTTTACATACATTCGAACAGTGATGTATGCAGGAGAGCCTTTCCGTCTGCCTCGCTATCCTGGGGATAGATTAATTTTGTTGGAATTGGTCAGACAATTGTTGGATTTCCACAAGTTCCAACAGAGCAAGCACAAGGCAGCAGTATCCTTCCCAATTTCTATTGGGAGATATACTTGCTCAACAGCGGCTAAGGCCAAAAATGTCGAATGTGAACTTCAGGAGAAATTAAAGAAGCATATGAAATCTCGGGATGGTTTTGACATCCGAGGAGTGCTTCGGGCCTATGGAGCTCAACATCTGCACAGGCCTGATATTGAGGACATCTGGATTGATCTGCGGGACGAAGTTGCGATACGCAGAAAGGATAATAGTAGGCTTACTATTGATGAGATTCAGACGCTAGAGATTTCTGATTTGCCAGATGGTACAAGGGACAATGAAAGTGTGTTAGATATGTCCTATGATGGGCTTAACGAAGATCGATACGTTTTCCCGCCTATTGATTGGTCGGCTAGCGAGAAATCCTCTATCACCGATAGGTCAGCCCTAATTCTGGCTCGTACGAAGAAATGGCTTTCTTCTTGGGGGATGAATTTCAATGATGACAAGTTTCCCAAATTGGCTGCTTTAGAGGTGGGGCCCTCCCAACAGGAAAAGGACAAAGAATCTTCTGGGGGGCCTATAAAAATCAGGATTCCTAAGAAGAGGAAAGAAAGACAAATCTCTTCAATTGTTTCTCCAGCTCAAACGGTGGTTGTGCCAGAATCACCAACACCACCAGAAAAAGGAGAAATTAATGTGGAAGAAGGAGGAAGTCAAATCTTGATTCCATCATCTGTTGATAGTCAGACCAAAGAAACTTTGTCTCTTGCAACCCAGGGTTTGGAGTCTGAATCTGTGCCTCCCCTCAACAACCACTCCAATCTCCTCATTCCCCATCACTTCTTCAAGTATGGCAGGCATTTTCTCTGGGCTCTCTCCCCTCTCTACTGGAACCCAAATAATTACCAGCTCGCCACAACCTGTGCCTCTCTTTGTTGCACCTACTACCACGTTGACTACTGTTCCCCCTCCAATAGTAGAATCTTCTCCTCTTGAGAGTAGATTACTAGTTACTACAACATCAGCAGTTCCTTCTGATACTCCACAATGGTTACTTGAGCAAACTCCCAGGAAGAGGAAGGTGATTGTACCCCTACCACCCCTTGATTTTAGCTCACTCAAGACTTCTACTGCGAAATCAGCCAAGAAACCCAAAACAGTTTCAAGAGTTTTGGTAGATGCTTCAGGAGATAAGTTCGCAGAGATTGCCACTCCCTCAGCTGACAAAACTAGAGATGATGTAACAGCTGCTGATTATCAGATAACCAAGGTGGCTCTAGGGAAAGTAACAACAAAAGGAGCGCAACAAGATGCACGGGCTTCCATAGACGTGCTGTACCAAAAGTTGAAAGAAACAAAGGATCAGCAGAGAATGAGTTTAAGAAAAAGGTGGAGCAGTTGACAGAGGTTTTGATTAAACTCTCAACACCCCTGGAATCCATACCATCTTCTTCTGTACCTGCCGGATTCGATTTCTCATCGGTGCCTACGATTGAGAAGATTACCAGAAAAGGAAGAGTGGTTGATGAATGGATCCAAAAGTTGCTCCAACAAGGGAAGGAAGTAATTCAAGATGTGGTGAAAGTTCATCAGTCCTTGGCAGAGATTCAGAAGGAAGGAGAGAAGATGGATGAGGAATTCATTGAAGAACTTGGACAGCTTGATTTGACTTGTGAAGCTCTCCAAGTGCTAAAGCAAATACCAGCACATCTCTTGGTAGAAGAAGGAATTCTTCCACATACAGATAAACACTTTCAGCTGATCAAGGGCATCAAGTTCAGAGTAAAGATTCTCAACGAAGCCTGCAGCAAGTTGAGAGAATCAAGGGATAAATTGATCGATGGGAAAAGTGATCTGGAAGAAGAATTGCTAAAGATTTGTTCAAAGGTGTCAGTTGGGAACTCAAGTGCCCTATCAGCAGATGATCTCTTCAAACAAGTTCAAGAGATTATTCAGCATGAACCTGTAGATGGATTCGACCTTGAAGTCATTGGTCAGTTTGTGAGGATTGAGCATACGTTGGAGGCCTTAAGAAAGCTCAGCAAGAGGTTGAAAAAGCTTCCCGGCGGTGCCAGTGATATCCATGAGACCTGCGAAATGTGGAATGATCTTTCCACTGCACCTGAGGAAAACGAAATGCAAGGCATTATTCGGAAGTTCCAGGAGTTCCGGAACAAACAGTCTCAGCTGGAGGAAGAGAAAGGAGAAGAATCAAAAGATGATGACTCGGATTGAGCTCCAACGTCCCATGTCATTTCTATTTTTAGAATGACACATCTTTTATTTCCATTTTATCATATTTTTAATTCAGACTTCGACTTGATCTCCTGCGTGAGAATCATGCAAAGCTGAAACTCTAGTTAGCATGCTACTTTTCAGGATCTGTTCTGTTTAAACTCTAGCTTCTTTTGTTATAAATAAGGGATGCTTGTGCATTCCAAAGGGTCGAGAATTTTTGGAGGATTAAGAGGCTATTGGAAAGAAGAAAAACTTTGTGTTTTCTTTCAATCATTTTGAAGAATAGGAGTTGATATTGTTTTACAGACTTTGTGTTGTGAAATATATCTTATTTGAGACAGTGTTCTTATGTTCATGATCTTAAAGCTATTCTTTGCATAGAATCTCAGTATTTCTAATTATCTCGAACACTATATCTGTGATCTAAAACTCGTATGATTATTTCGTGCTCTGCTGTTTACTCGAAAGAAAATACGTTTCTCCCATTTCCTTTCTACTGTACTTCTTTCACTGTAACAGTTTCTAACCTATTTCACTTACGAAAGCAATATCCTTGAATCGTGTGAATGTGGATTTCGGGATTTCATCCCAACCCCCAATGGTTAGATTAGTGTGAATATTGTATATATTATTTACTGTGTTTTAGATTAGCAATAAACAGGCAGCCTCACCTGTCTTTGAGGAGGGATTCAATCTCATGTACTGTGGTTGAACCTCATATTTTGGTTTGACAAAATATCCAACCAACAGTTTTTGGCGACTCCGCTGGGGATCTACAGATCCATAGTATAAAGCTTATCCTCTCGGTGTCTGGCGACTCCATATTTGCCTTATTTTTAATAAGATCTCCTTTCAGTTCAAGCTGGCCAGGAGGATCTTCACTCGGTCTCGCCGAGCTCAAGGTGAAATTGATCCACTCTTCGAGTTGCTGCAACAGCACAATTTCAGCCTTTCTCCCAACAGCGTTGTCTCTAATCGAGCCAGAAGTTCTTCACCTGTTCGGAGAAATCGGATCCCTGAAGAACGTGAAGCATCTGCAACTTGCCGTGCACTACTCTTGTCTGATACCCGGATCCCTATACGCACTCTTTTCAGAAGGATGGCGGTTCAACCTGTGCCTTGGGGTGCAGCCATTGGTCCTCTTACTTTGACTCCTCCATTGCATGAGTTACCACGTGGATCACGTAAAAACATTCCCAAGTTTAATGGGGATGGGAAGCAGCATCCTGATGAGCATATTGCGTCTTTCTTTGTTGCATGCGGTGTCCTCGGAGTAGCCCACGAAGATGTCTCTGTTCGACTCTTCGTTGAAACATTGCAGGGAGTAGCAGCTGAATGGTTTTATCACCTCCCGAATGCATGCATTCCAGATTGGGCTACCATGCGGACCAAGTTTGAGGCACGTTTCAAACCAGCCGAAGATTCTCATGCGTTGTTAGCTCAGCTTACTCATATGAAGAAGGAATCGCATGAACCTATGCGGGAATTCGTGGCTAAGTTCAATAAGCTGATCCGGAAAATTCCAGTGGTAGCTGTACCGACTCTGGAAAATCAAAAGTGCTTTTTCATCAATGCTCAACCTCCTGATATAAGCTTTTTATTACGAAGGTCGGTTATCCCAGATCTGGCTACTGCTCAGTCAACGGCTACTGAAATAGAGGATGATCTCATCTTAGCTGGAAGGATCAAGAAAGATATACCCAAACTCAAAAATCAAGGTTCTTCTCAAGGTAATACTGACCCTATGTTTCAAAAAATGGCTAATGATTTGATTGCTTTAAAGAAGCAAGTGTCTCAGCAGGTGAGCAATGTTCCGTACCGGGATATCCCTAGGCGGAATTTTAATAACAATGGTGTACCTGCCAGAGATAGGCCGCGGTTAGCTCCTGCTCAACCGAGATTAGCAATTGAAGCTCCGCCTGTTAATGCAGCAGTGGAAATAATTGAAGAGGATGATGAACCAGAAGAAGAGGATTCCCATGAGGATTTCGAAGCTTCAGGATATGCTGATGAGTCTTATGATGAGTCAGCTGGCGACTCCAGCATTGGGTATTTGGAATATGATGAAGATGAATGTGAGCCAGATGGTCAATCATTTGCTGTTTTCACTCGGTCTCAATCTCAGAATCCCAGAAAGACCTCCAGAAAATACTAAGGAGAAGAATAAGGAACCTCCTGTATCCATAGTCAAAAGGGGTACCCCTATTTCGGCGCAAACTGAAAGAGAGGTTACTAAAAAGGCAGCTGCTCCTTATTCTCCTTCTCCTAAGGCCAGTACCCCACCACAAGCTCATGTAATTAGAACTGAGCCTACTATCATTCCTTCTTACACTGCTTTTGACATTATTGATCATGCGAAGAGAACAAAAATTCAAATGTCGGAAGCAGAATACCTTCAGTCGAATCCTGAACAATTTGAAAAGCTGGCCAAGTTTATCAGAAGTAACGCGGCTATTCCATCACCGTCAAAAGGTCTCCTTCCAAATCCTGTTCAACTTACACCTCAGAATAATCTGACCTCTGCTTCTTCCTCAGGAAAGATTGAACCATTTTATTTGTCTCTACTTATAAATGGGTTTAAACTCAGCAATTGTATCATTGACTCAGGGGCCTCTGATAATGTTATGCCCGCAAAAGTGGCTCATGCCCTTGGGCTTACTTTGACTAAATCATATGGACGGTGCTATTCCATGGAAACTAAACAAGTCCCTCTGATTGGTCAAATTAAGGACGCACAGTTTGCATTTGTTGCTTTTCCTGAGAAGAGGGTGAAAATGACTATTCTGGTTGCAGACATTCCTGCAGCTTATGGTATTCTCTTGGGTAGAGGATTTTGTAAAGATGTCGGAGGAGAGATTAGTATGGATTGGACCAAAGCTAAGATCCCAGTCAAAGGGGTTCAACAGGTTCTTCATCCTGAACCGCAGGCAAAGTATTTGGTGACCAAATCAGATGATCCGAAAGCTCAGATTCTTTTCGAAGATGCTAGCTTTGGGAATTATTTCATGGCTTCAGAGATACCTATTGTAGATGTGGAAGAGGAAGATCCCAATGCTAATTTGGACGCTTGAATTTGATGGTAGCTGCTCAACTTCTGGATCAGGCGCTGGTGTTGTTCTCATATCTCCTAGCTCCGAGATTTTCCCATCAGCTTACAAGTTGCAATTTGATAATACTAATAACACGGCCGAATATGAAGCCCTGTTATTAGGATTAGAATTAGCCAGACAGAAGGGAATCAAGAATCTCAAAGTACAGGGAGATGCGGAGCTGATTGTTAATCAGGTCAGGGGTATATATCAGGTAAAAAACGACCGGTTGAGGCATTACAGGAACAAGGTCTGGGACAGTATAGAATGCTTTGATGCATTTTCTATTAAGGCAGTTTTAAGAGATTATAATGACAAGGCTGATTCTTTGGCTGTGTCTGCATCTCTTCTTCTTCCTCATCCTCAGTTTAATCAAGACACATACTCTATCGAGATTGTGTATCGCCCTAGCATCCCAGATAATGCAACTCACTGGCAGGTGTTCAATGACGATCAACAAGTGTTGGCTTTCCTGGAAAAGGCTGACAATTTCAGTGAGCTGTATTTCGAGGGTTCAGAATCAGCCTTTCGTGAAACTATTTCAGATCCATACCAAGAAGTTGATGGCGAATTTATCCAGCTGAAAGGCAACAAGATACCAAAAGGTCTGGTTTCCCTGGAGGGTTTGTTTGATAAGCATGATCGCTTCATCCAAAACAAAAAGCAGGTTGAAGGAGCTTCTTCCTCTGAAGTGGATCAAATCAATTTAGGTTCATCTGATCAACCTCGGATGGTGAATATCGGTAAATGCTGTTCTCCTGAAGAGAAGGAAAGATTCACTTCGCTTTTAAAGAAATACATCGATGTGTTGGCATGGTCCTATGCAGATTTGAAATCTTTCAAGCCCAAGGATGTTCAGCACAGTATTCCTCTGAAGCCTGATGTGAAGCCGTATAGACAAAAACAGAGGCATTACAATCCAAAGATTTCCGGGACTATCCTGGCAGAAATACAGAAGATGTTGGATGCTCGAATAATTTTTCCGATCCATCACTCCACTTGGATTGCTAATATTGTTCCTGTCAGGAAGAAAAATGGCGAGATTCGGATCTGTGTTGACTTCCGAAACTTGAACCAGTCCTCACTGAAGGATAACTATCCCTTGCCTATTATGGACCAGGTATTGCAAACTGTTACTGGATCACAAATGCTGTCCATGCTCGATGGGTTTTCGGGATATAATCAAGTCGAGGTAACCACAGAAGATCAACACAAAACAGCTTTTACAACCCCCTGGGGTACCTTTGCATATAGGAGGATGCCGTTCGGCTTGATCAACGCCGGAGCTACTT
This sequence comes from Taxus chinensis, assembly GCA_019776745.2. Lineage (NCBI taxonomy): Eukaryota > Viridiplantae > Streptophyta > Pinopsida > Cupressales > Taxaceae > Taxus > Taxus chinensis. Next base: position 174,587 of record JAHRHJ020003107.1, on the reverse strand, counting down.
TTCAGAGAGCAATGGACCTAGCATTCAGAGATCTGATGGGTAAGGTCATAGTCGTGTATTTGGATGACTTGACTATCTTTTCTAAAAAACGAAGTGATCATTATGATCATTTAGAACAGGTACTTCAGAGATGCAGACGTCACGGAATTTCGTTGAATCCTAAAAAGTCTATGTTTGGGGTAACAGAAGGAAAGCTGCTGGGCCATATTGTGACCAAAGAAGGAACTAAGATTGACCCAGAAAGGGTAAAGGCTATTCAGAGCCTTACCTTGCCAACAAGCAAAACAGGAGTTCATTCTTTCTTCGGAAAGGTTAATTTCTTGAGAAGATTTGTACCAGATTTCGCTGATAAAACCAAGGATATCCTTGGAATGATGAAAAGCAAAACTCCATTTCGATGGAGTACAGAAGGAAAGTTGGCTTTTGAAGAAATCAAAAAGGCAGTTGCTGATGCTCCTGTCTTAGTGTGTCCAGACTTCAAGAAAGATTTCATAATGTACAGTTATGCTTCTGCTCATACAGTATCAGCCATTCTAATGCAGAAAAATGAAGAAGGCATAGAAGCTCCTATCGCGTTCATGAGTTGTCCGTTGAAGGAACATGAGCTGAAGATGTCACAGATTGAGAAACATGCCTACGCAGTGGTAAGAGCGGTAAAACACTTCAGGTACTATGTGCTGAATTCCCATACGGTCGTTCTTGTTCCTGATACTGCTGTTAAGTCTATTTTGACTCAACAAGAGCTGGGAAGTCAACGAGGTACTTGGATAGCAAAGGTTCAGGAGTATGATTTGGACATCAAACCCACCAAGTTGGTACGAGGAAGAGGCCTGTGTCAATTGATTGCAGAGAATCATACTGAAGCAGAGTACGAAGAGATTCAAGATACTCCTCCCGAGCTGCCTATGGTACTTTTTGTAAGTACGACTGATGAGTGGTACACTGACATTGTTTTTTTCCTAACCTATGGTGAATGCCCTCCGCATTTAAATCAAAAGGAGAAGAGGACTGTTAAGTTGAGAGCTGCAAAATACCTTTTGTGGAATAATGCAGTATATAAGAAAGGTATTGATGGTGTCTTTTTGCGTTGTGTTGATAAGTTACAACAGGAAAAGTTATTGGAATCCTTTCATAGCCTGGCATGCGGGGGACACTTTTCATCTTCCGTAACAGCGTATAAAATCTTACGGGCCAGGTATTATTGGCCTACTCTTTTCCGAGATTCGGCTGAATGGGTATCAAAATGTGAAGCTTGTCAACATTTCGTTGGTCGTCCTAAGCTAGCAGCTCTTCCTCTAAAACCTGTGGTAATTGAAGAACCTTTTCGCCAATGGGGGATTGATTTTATCGGAACATTGAATCCTGCTTCTAGTGCTGGACACAATTATGTGCTGACCGCTACTGATTATTTTACTAAGTGGGTAGAAGCTGTACCAATCAAGCAAGCAACTTCTGAAGCTGTTTGCAAATTCTTAAAGGAAAACATAATCGTCAGATTCGGTGTTCCTCACAAAATTGTAGCAGATAATGCCTCTAATTTCTCGTCACATGAATTGACAGAATTCTGCTATGGATTCGGCATTACTTTGGCTCATTCATCTGACTATTATCCACAGGGCAATGGGCAAGCTGAGTCTAGTAATAAGAATCTGGTTACAATAATCAGGAAATTAGTAGACGAAAATCAGAGGACATGGCACAAAGCATTATATGATGCGTTGTGGGCTGACCGGATCACTCCAAAGCGAGCCATAGGGATGTCCCCTTTTCAATTGCTATACGGGACTGATGCTGAAGTTCCTATCTCAGTAGAATTGCCAGCCTTGCAGTTGGCAAAAGCGATTGAAGATATAGCTTTTCAGAATTCTATAGAAAAGCGGGTTATGTACCTAACCAAGCTAGAAGAAGAGCGGATTAAGGTGGTTGATCGTATAGCAGATCATCAGAGCAAGGTAAAGAAGATTTTCGACAGGAAATCAAAGCAACGTAACTTCCGGATTGGAGACCTGGTATTGCTTTGGGATAAAAGAAGAGAACAGAAAGGAATGCATGGAAAATTTGATTCTTTATGGAAAGGACCTTTCAAGATCCACGAGTTGAATGGTGAAAATAGTTTCCTTCTATCATATTTGGATGGAGGGTTACTCCCTTTGCCTTTCAGTGGACAACATCTGAAGCTGTTCCACCATTGATGCAAGATGCTCTCTTGCATTGTACATATTTTACTTTCCGTTGTGTGTTTGCTTTCGCTTTGCTTTCTGTTTTGTTTCCCGTTTTGTTTTGGTTTTCTTCTTGACCCCGTAGCCTAATGAATAAGACCAGAGATTCTGAGTTCTCTTCCTTTGGTATTACAAAGAAAGTCCCCAACTGGAGCCAGCTGTTATCCCCATTTTGAGTTAACGACAAAACGGTTGGATAACCCCTACAAAATTTTCTGAAGTGATTTTGAGTTATGACCTCTTTTAAGAGCAAATCGGGTTTTCGGAAATTCATGCATCGGAATACTTCATGAGTTAAAACATGCTTTGTGTTGCTTGATTTCCGATTCCCGAATCCCGCTTTATATTGAGCAATTCCTTTCAAATCGGGTTTTCGGAAGCTTAAGGCATCGGAACATTCGTGTTACAAAACATGTTTTATATGGCATGTTCTCCGATTCCCGAAACCCGCCAAGTATTGAGAAAATCCTTTGTAAATCGGGTTTTCGGAACTTTAACGCATCGGAACATTCATGTTTCAAAACATGTTTTATGCGCCATGTTCCCCGATTCCCGAATTCCGCTCAGTCCTTTGTAATCGGATTTTCGGAAGTTTAACATCGGAACATTAATGATTCAAAACATGTTTGGTGCTCCATGTTTCCCGAAGCCAATCCGAAATGCACTAAATCTCTTCGTGTCGGGTTTCCGGACTCCTCCAACATGCTGACGTGGCATTCATGCCGAGTGGTCGGTGAGTTGGCACGTGCCGAGCTGATGTGTATTTATTACGGATTTTCTTATAAATACTCCAAAATTTACACGTCATTTTCACCGTTCATAATTTTAATTCGTGGATTTTTGCGCATGCTCTCCTGCTCCCAAAACCCGCAAGCTCGCGTTATCATACTGGATCGTTCGTTTTCGATTTTGCGTGTCTCGAATTGAAGGTATTTTTCGTTCCTTCTTTATTCTTGATTTTTCTGGATCGACTGCGTGCGTTTCCTTTCCAATTTCTTCCTGGTTGTTGAGGGTTTTTCTTCCCCTTCTTACTGTGTCGTTTTGGAAAGGGTTTTGGGTTTTTGGGTTTGTTTTCTTTGTAAGATTATCAATTGGTGCTGTTCCTTCCAAAATTCCAGTTAATTGCATGATGTATGGAATCAAATATGAATAACAAGAAAAGAAAAGAGGTTGTGTATGTAGAAATGCAAAGGAAGTACTTTGTTTTTGCTTCTCGGTTTTTGAAAACTGTTTTGCAGATTCAAAAATCCGAAGTGCATTGAAAGATCAAACTTGGCGGGGTGTATCAATATTCCGAACTCAACTCTCAGGATCGGGCATCTCCTAAGCTCCGTCATCGAAAGTAGCTGCCGGATTTTCTCCCGTGTCCGCCATCAACAGTGGACGCCGGGTTATCTCCTGTTTCCGCCATTGAAAGCAAGTGTCGGGTTTCGCCAGGATTCCGACATATCAGACCTGTCGGGTTCTCTAAGTTTTCCGACATCTTCTTCTGCGAGTCGGGTTCTCCTCTGCTTCCGACGCATTCAGTCAATTAGGTGTTTCAGTGTGCACAGCATCTCCGGAGTTCCGAGTCCTTCTTCTTCCAAATATTCTTCATGACAGACCCCGGTCCATCACAAGAGAAGACCGAGAAATCAAGCAGGATGAAATATAAGTTTAAGAAACCAGAATCCCCGTCATATGTTGAATGTAATTACGATATTCGGGATACCGAATTCGGTAATGTTGACATGGACGATTTCTGGAACAGGGTGAAAAGTCCCAGTCAAACTGAATGGATGACCTCTTTAGCAAACAGTGGCTTACCTTTGGCAGCAGGCTTTCCTCTATCGGCCCAATGTCCAGAGTTCATTCTGGCCTGTGCCTCTAACTACGACTCTGCTTCTCGTTCCGTTAGGAACCCAGCAGGAGAAGTAGTGATCAAGCTAGATGGGATTTATCTTGATGACCTCCTGAAATTACCCAATTTCGAGGAATATGGGAATTTGAATATGAAGTCAGCCCAGAAAACCTGGGACACTAACCAGGAGAATTGTATAAGAGATGTTAACAAGAAGTTCCTGGCTAAAGCTAAGCCAGCGGTATCCCGATTTCCTAGGACTATTCCTAGGTGTGACTTTATACAAGAGATAAATGATATCATCACACTTCTTAGCCGGGCATTTGGTTTACCAGAGTCAAATCTATTTCACGGATGGATGTACCAGTTCATGGTCACCATCAAGAAGAATAAGCAGGGGATTGACTGGGGAACCTTGATCAGTGATGAGATTGATGCCCAAATGACGACGGTCTTGTCGACGGGAAAATTCTACATGTTCTCGTATGTGGCCTATGCGGCAGCCGGGATGAGGAACTATCCCGGGCTCGATACAAAAGGCAGCAGGATCACAAACCCAATCTACAAGCATTTTCCGCAAATAACGAAGAAGGGGTCCAAGGATCACTTTAGGAGGGTAAATGATGCCTTTTTCTATGAGAACATCTGCAGACTGAACCCGGGATTGAGAAAAACAAGAGTCTCCGATGAGGCTTGGGCCGAGGTATCTAAATGGGGATGTATCTTCCTACAGTTTAGGAAGTTTACATACATTCGAACAGTGATGTATGCAGGAGAGCCTTTCCGTCTGCCTCGCTATCCTGGGGATAGATTAATTTTGTTGGAATTGGTCAGACAATTGTTGGATTTCCACAAGTTCCAACAGAGCAAGCACAAGGCAGCAGTATCCTTCCCAATTTCTATTGGGAGATATACTTGCTCAACAGCGGCAAAAGCTAAAAATGTCGAATGTGAACTCCAGGAGAAATTAAAGAAGCATATGAAATCTCGGGATGGTTTTGACATCCGAGGAGTGCTTCGGGCCTATGGAGCTCAACATCTGCACAGGCCTGATATTGAGGACATCTGGATTGATCTGCGGGACGAAGTTGCGATACGCAGAAAGGATAATAGTAGGCTTACTATTGAAGAGATTCAGACGCTAGAGATTTCTGATTTGCCAGATGGTACAAGGGACAAGGAAAGTGTGTTAGATATGTCCTATGATGGGCTTAACGAAGATCGATACGTTTTCCCGCCTATTGATTGGTCGGCTAGCGAGAAATCCTCTATCACCGATAGGTCAGCCCTAATTCTGGCTCGTACAAAGAAATGGCTCTCTTCTTGGGGCATGAATTTTAAAGATGACAAGTTTCCAAAATTGGCTGCTCCTGAGGCGGGGCCCTCCAAAAAGAAGAAGGACAAGGAATCTACTGGGGGGTCTATAAAAATCAAGATTCCCAAGAAGAGGAAAGAAAGACAAATCTCTTCAATTGTCTCTCCAACTCAAACGGTGGATGTGCCAGAATCACCAACACCACCAGAAATAGGAGAAATTAATTTGGAAGAAGGAGGAAGTCAGCCCTTGACTTCACCATTTGCTGATTGTTCAACTGAAGAGACCTTATCTCTGGCAGTCAAGGCTTTGGAGACTGAATCTGTGCCTCCCCCTCAACCACTACTTCAGCTTCCTCATTCCCCATCCACTTCTTCAAGCATGGCCAATATTTTCTCCGGGCTCTCACCCCTCTCTGCTGGAACCCAAGTGATCACCAGCTCGCCACAACCTGTGCCTCTCTTTGTTGCACCTACTACCACGTTGACTGCTGTTCCCCCTTCAATAGTAGAATCTGCTCCCCTTGAGAGTAGAACACCAGTTACTACAACATTGGCAGTTTCCTCTGATACTCCACAATGGTTACTTGAGCAAACTCCCAGGAAGAGGAAGGTGATTGTACCCCTACCACCCCTTGATTTTAGCTCACTCAAGACTTCTACTGCGAAATCAGCCAAGAAACCCAAAACAGTTTCAAGAGTTTTGGTAGATGCTTCAGGAGATAAGTTCGCAGAGATTGCCACTCCCTCAGCTGACAAAACTAGAGATGATGTAACAGCTGCTGATTACCAGGTAACCAAGGTGTCTCTAGGGAAAGTGACAGCAAAAGGGGCACATCAAGATGCAAAGGATTCCATAGACGTGCTGTACCAGAAGTTGAAAGAAACAAAGGACAGCAGAAATGAGTTTAAGCAAAAGGTGGAGCAGTTGACAGAGGTTTTGATTAAAATCTCAACACCCCTGGAATCCATACCATCTTCTTCTGTACCTGCCGGATTTGATTTCTCATCGGTGCCTTCGATTGAGAAGATTACCAGAAAAGGAAGAGTGGTTGACGAATGGATCCAAAAGTTGCTCCAACAAGGGAAGGAAGTAATTCTAGATGTGGTGAAGGTTCATCAGTCCTTGGCAGAGATTCAGAAGGAAGGAGAGAAGATGGATGAGGAATTCACTGAAGAACTTGGACAGCTTGATTTGACTTGCGAAGCTCTCCAAGTGCTAAAGCAAATGCCAGCACATCTCTTGGTAGAAGAAGGCATTCTTCCACATACAGATAAACACTTTCAGTTGATCAAGGGCATCAAGTTCAGAGTAAAGATTCTCAACGAAGCCTGCAGCAAGTTGAGAGAATCAAGAGATAAATTGATTGATGGGAAAAGTGATCTGGAAGAAGAATTGCTAAAAATTTGTCCAAAGGTATCAGTTGGGAACTCAAGTGCCCTATCAGCAGATGATCTCTTCAATCAAGTTCAAGAGACTATTCAGCAGGAACCTGTAGGTGGATTCGACCTTGAAGTCATTGGTCAGTTTGTGAGGATTGAGCATACGTTGGAGGCCTTAAGAAAGCTCAGCAAGAGGTTGAAAAAGCTTCCCGGCAGTGCCAGTGATATCCATGAGACCTGCGAAATGTGGAATGATCTTTCCACTGCACCTGAGGAAAACGAAATGCAAGGCATTATTCGGAAGTTCCAGGAGTTCCGGAACAAACAGTCTCAGCTGGAGGAAGAGAAAGGAGAAGAATCAAAAGATGATGACTCGGATTGAGATCCAACGTCCCATGTCATTTCTATTTTTAGAATGCACATATCTTTATTTCCATATTTGTCATTATTTTTAATTCAGACTTCGACTTGATCTCCTGCGTGAGAATCATGCAAAGCTGAAACTCTAGTTAGCATGCTACTTTTCAGGATCTGTTCTGTTTAAACTCTAGCTTCTTTTGTTATAAATAAGGGATGCTTGTGCGTTCCAAAGGGTCGAGAATTTTTGGAAGATCAAGAGGCTATTGGAAAGAAGAAAAACTTTGTGTTTTCTTTCAACCATTGAGAAGAATAGGAGTTGATATTGTTTTACAGACTTTGTGTTGTGAAATATATCTTATTTGAGATAGTGTTCTTATGTTCATGATCTTAAAGCTATTCTTTGCATAGAATCTCAGTGTTTCTAATTATCTCGAACACTATATTTGTGATCTAAAACTCGTATGATTATTTCGTGCTCTGTGTTTACTCGAAAGAAAATACGTTTCTCCCATTTCCTTTCTACTGTATTTCTTTCACTGTAACAGTTTCTAACCTATTTCACTTACGAAAGCAATATTCTTGAATCGTGTGAATGTGGATTTCGGGATTTCATCCCAACCCCCAATGGTTAGATTAGTGTGAATATTGTATATATTATTTACTGTGTTTTAGATTAGCAATAAACAGGCAGCCTCACCTGTCTTTGAGGAGGGATTAAATCTCATGTACTGTGGTTGAACCTCATATTTTGGTTTGACAAAATATCCAACCAACAAATTCATTCATCAAAAGTCCATCAAGGTCCAAGATATCACCAACCAATTGGCTGACACACCTATTTCCAGGGATCAACCTTCCAATTTTGACTTTCCAGATGAGTCAATTGCAACTCTTTCCTTAGATGAACCCCCTTACCAAATGACACTCTTCTTCGATGGTTCAAAGTGTTAGCATGGGGGTGGCGCTGGTGTCATCCTCATTCTGCTTGATGGTGAACCCATGCCTTTGTCTTTTAAATTAGACTTAGATTGTATAAACAACATTGCCGAATACAAAGCGCTCGTACTAGGTCCCCAAGCCACCTATGCCCTAGATGTCAAATCAATCAACATCTTTGGTGATTCTTAATTGGTCATAAACCAAGTCAATAATCTATACCAATGTCATAATGAGATACTTCAAAAGTATAAACATCATGTAGACATACTTTTGATCACCTTTGACCGTTACACCCTTCAAACCGTCCCACATTCAAATAACAAATGTATAGATACCATGGCATGTTTGGATTCCCAAATACCTATTTCACCTTCCGATTCTAAAATATTTATCACCATACAATGACTCCAATCACCTTCTTATTTACCACGTGAGGTTTACTCTATCAGAACCGCTACCCCAGACCCTAGTGACATTTGGTACAAACAATAATCCGACTATCTTTCTCTCTCCATCTTACCTCCTGATCTCACCCGTAACGGACAACGCGCCTTCCTTAAAAAATTCTCTCATTACATCATCCTAAGGGGACTCCTCTATAATTGTGGCTTTGATGGTATTCTCTTATGATGCCTTACAAATTCTGAAATTCCTTATACCATTAAGGAGGTTCATGATGGCATATGTGGAGGTCACTTTAGTGGCCTTGCTGTTGCTAAGTGTATTCTTCGCCAAGGCTATTACTGGACAACCCTTAACTCTGATTGTTGTGACTATGTCAAATGTTGTGTCAAATGCCAAAAACATACCAATCTTCATCATACACCCAGTCACACCTTCACCCGTGACCTTTGGCCCTTCTCTCAATGGGGTTTGGATCTTGTCAGAGAGATCAAACCTCATTCTTCCCAATGACATCAATGGATCATCATCGTTATTGAATACTACAAAAAATGGGTTGAGGCCATACCACTCATCTCCACGAAAGCTGAGAAAATATGTTATTTCATCAATCATCACATCATTTTTCACTTTGGTGTTCCTCGTCGCCTCATCACTGATAATGGAAAACAATTCAAAAATAAAAATTTATAAAAACTTTGCAACGCCTTTAGCATTCAACTAAGTTTCCCATCACCTTATTACCCACAAACCAATGGCTAAGCTAAATCCACTAACAAAACCCTAAATAAAATTCTTATGAAAGTGGTTAATGATAATGGGAAGGATTGGCATACGCACATTCCTTTTTACCTCTGGGCATATCACACTAGTATTCGCACTTCCACTGCGGCCACACCATTTTCTTTGGTCTATGGTACAGAGGCTATTTTGCCTCTCAAAGTTAATATTCCCTCACTCCACATTTCTCTCCATGACATGCTCAATGATGACGAATTTCGTCAAGACCGTTTAGCACAGCTAGATTTATTAGATGAACGTCATGTTCACGCTCTTAACCAGCTTCAAGTTTACCAAAAACATATCAAATGTGTCTATGACAAGCATGTCCATGAATGAACCTTCCAAGTTGGTGACCTCATCCTGAAAGAAAATCAACATGTAACCAAAGCAGAAAAAGTAAACGGGGAAAATTTACTCCTAATTGGCTTGGACCATACATTATGACCCATACCTATGGATCAAGTGCTTATTTTTTATCTTCACTCGATGGTAAACCTGAACCTGATCCCCTTAACACCTTGCATCTTCGACCATTCTATTGTTGACTTTTAGTCCTCCCTCACCTTTTGTCTCTTTCCATGCTCATCCCTTGAGTGCTATCCACTTCATACACCTCACCAATGATTAAACAAGAATCATATGAGTACCTATCACTTGTTATCTTCTCTTGAATATGTGTACCATGGCGTTGTACATATCATGATTCTCATGGATGTTTTTCTTCTACCTTTAGATGAGATCCCATGGTCGTTTTACCCTACCTTTTACATAAGATTCCTATCCTCCACCTTGGTCTTGTCCACGACTTCAAAGCCCTCACATGGGATATAAATCCTTGAGTCAAACTTCTACTCAAAAGATAACTCCCTCAAAAGGACATCTTCCTCTCGACAATTGCTGCTATAAATAGACTGCTCCCTCGAAGGACAGCTATGTAAAGCTCTTAAAAAAACTAAGAGAAACTGAAGCTTCCCGAATCGATCAGCTTCACGAATACCTCAAGGAGTTAAATTCCTCATCCCATATAGACTTCCTGCATATATCAGTCTATCTCAAATACAAGTCAACACACAAAAAAATTTAGTCATGGACTTGCCCATTGTGACCTCATATTTCTTGCCCAAATAGCATGCTACCTCATACCATACAAAATTACCCACATTTCACCCTTCAAACCATGCCCACTCCCATTTCTCAAATCCTCAAGGGACTTTTTGGAAACTATGACATTTGGTGATCATGTGACTACTTTTCACCATTGAACAATCCATCATGCAATGTCTTTAGGGTCTTATGTTCATCACCTCTTTCAAGGTGTGATCTACTCAGTATGATCCTCACCAATCAGGTGGATTTATTACCCCCTCTTATCTTTTAGCCGTCCTTGTTTATGTTTTGATTACCTTATATAGGACTTGGTCCTCGATACTTACTTTTGGGGTAATCTATCTTCTTTTTTTGCCACAATCAATATCACCTATATCACTTTACCTCTAACCAACCCACACCTAACAAACCTAAACCCATGCCATACCTAAAACCTACCACCTCATTTTCATACCCTCTCATATTCTTCCTTAGCTTATGGGAGAACTACATCGGCCTGAGGTCCCTTTTTGCCGGACTATATAGGTAGCAGTCCGTGGGCATGGGGGCCCTGGAGGATAGCTCGGCCACTCTTTACCCTAAACAATTCATCGTTCCTCTTCCTAACATTACATCCTACCACATTTAGTTTCCTTTTATATCCCAAATTGGAAATTAAACCAAACAAACAACAAGTTGTTTGACATCTTTATCATCAACACAACATGCATTTACTATGACTACCATTTCTCTAACATCATCATACATATAATATACAACATCTTACATATGACCCATATTATCATTCATTTCACAAAATAATAACTCAGAACATCACCTACTTTAGACTCGATCCATGCCTAAAAGCTGACTCAACCATGCCTATGACCTGACTCGATCCATGCCTAAAACTTGACTCGATCCATGCCTAAAACCTGACTCAACCATGCCTAAAACCTGAGTCGATCCATGCCTAAACCCTGACTCAATCCATACCTATAACCTGACTCGATCTATGCCTAAAACCTGACTCGATCCATGCCTCAACTAACCTGACTCCATCATGCCTAACTCACCTAATTCCCATCCATATCAAAACAACAAATCAAAATCTCATCAATGCACCAATAAATCAAAAATATCATCACCACATCAACAAATCTAGCAATATCATGTATCTCATCATATAAATAAATGTGTATCTCAATATAATATACATGGCTATCTCATCATGTCCATCCTCTCAAAATCGTTGGCACGCAGGCCGATACGTAATACAAAATGTCATCGACATGCAGACCAGTCTCATATATAATAAAATAATGAAATAATACAAAATATCTTTGGCACATAGGTTGGTATATGCTCGAAATATACAAAAATCTCTCATACATCCTCATTTTCTTCGGCATGCAGGCCGATATGTGATCACGAATACAACTATCTCTCGGCACGCACACTGGTATATATCATAAAAAAGACTATCATACATCAAAAATTAGCTGCCACATATCAGGCATCTCGATGGATGTCCTCTATATTTGTATCACCTGTACCCTCGGCCTCTTGGGTCCTTGCTAGTGCCTCAACTGGAGCTGGTCTCCGTGCACTAGTAGCCTCTGTACTTGATCTGGCCTTGGAGCTTTTTGGCCCCCTGTGCTCTCCACACCGTGAGTGTGGGATCTTGTCCTCTCACTAGACACGTTATGCCTTGTACTCGGCATAGGATATGAAGTCTATCTTGGCCACTATCAGCTAGTCCTGGTAATATCTAGTCTCCCCTAGGGCATCCCGTAACCTGGATATAGGCATGGTCTAAGGTGGTCCCATAGGTCTTGGCCCCTGTACCTGTCCTGTGGGACCCTATCCCGCTCTTACCTAAGAACTGGGATCGGGTCTCAGTGCTTATGATGGTGGTGCCTATGGTGGTTCCCATATCCTTGTGCCTATATCTGGGCCTGTAAGACCACAATCTATGCCTGGGCTATGGCCAACTGGCTCTGTAAACCTACCACCTGAGCCTGTAAGGCTGCCACCTGGCCACCACCCTCCTCTCCATCTCCATCTCCTCCACCGGCCCTCTAGGCCTATATCCTGGCCACCTATACATGTAGCTCTGCTACCTCTGCCTCAAAGCTCTCTAACTATGTCTGCAGTATACCCAACTAGGTAATGAGAGTAGCTAACTGCCCCTGTAGGGCGTCTCTCTACACCGTGATGGTGGCTAGATCCGGCTGCCCCGGTCTGGGTGGTATGGATCGTAAATGAACCATCCACCACTATCTATACCTATCTATGCACCCAACGTCATCTATCCACCAGTCCACTGCCTACTCCTCCTACCCTGTGGGCACTGTAGGTTGTGGTGGGGGTAAGGGCCTCTCCACGTCATCTCTCCGGTATTATGGGAAGGGTGGAGGTACATCCTGTAAAATCCTAAACTACCATCAGACTCTATCCACCGGGATCATCTCGTACTCCCCAACACGGTGACCTTGTATCCATCTCACCAACTAGAGCTCAGCTAGCTCCTCATGGATATTCCTATATGAGGGGAATCCCAAATACAACCTCCAGATAATGTCCACTCCAGACAACCCCTCCAGTAATCATCAAAAATAGGCCACATCATGTGTCGGTCTCTCATATCTCCACTCTCCAATAGCCAGTACCAATCTCCTATACCCCAACCACACAAATCTTAGTGGGAATGCATCTACTCAGGGCATCTGTATAGGCCAAACACAAACTATGTGCTCATGCCCAGCAGTGCAGTAAAAATGTATAGTACATGTTGAACCTGTGCAGCTACCCATATTCCCATAACTCCCTGTACAGCTGCACCAAAAATGTTGGTGCCAAGGTAAAGCGGGTCTCATCTACCATCATGTCGTGGAGTACCCCCATCAATGATCAAGGAAAATGTCCACCCTCTACATCTACCAGTGCAAAGCAACACACTACCTCCATCAAAAGAACCACTAGCCTCGTCTCCTCTAGATGAGCTAGGTACATCTCTCTGTATCGAATCTTGGCACTATGGAATGTTAGCTCGGCCATCCCCTCTCCAAAAACAGTCACAATCAGCTCCTTTAAGGCCTCAGAGAAGATATAATAGACTTGTGTACCCAATATGGGTAACCATAGAATCCAGAACACGTCCTCCAGGGTGACAGTGATCTCACTCGTCAACAAGTGGAACATGTTGGTCCCGGAATCCCATCTATCGATGAGGATGACCATCAAACTGGGTTGCCAACCTACATGTTGATAGTGATGAACCCCACTCAATCCCACCACCTCCACATGCTACAGCTCCTCTGAGATCGTTGCGTCACATCGTGTCACCAGTAGAGGCGGAACCCTGTCCTGCATACGTAGTTGATCTCTCCCCTACATCTAATACAAACAACACGTTAATCTACATTTTTATACCCACACTTGCCCCCTATCATTTCCAACACCCTATTTTACCCCTACCTAACTCGATCCCCCAACTTATGGCACTTCTCACCCCTTATCCCCCACAACCTGACCGGTACCAGTTCTCTTTCATCGACCCTAGTCACCCCTTTACCAGCATCGGTTACATGTTTAGTGACCGATACCGGTTACACAGCACCAACACCGGCCACACTTGACCAATGCCTGTCACTGCATAGCAAAAACCCGCTATCCCCAAACCCCCCTTTTTTCTCAAAACCCTCCCACCCTGTCCCTTTTAACCACCTAAAACACCTACACCTCTCTTATACCTCATCCCCTCCCCTCCTCTCCCACTTATCTCCCCCCCCCTACCTCTTATTTTACCCAATTTACCCTCCCATTTTCCAATTTTATTATTTTCCCCACCTTAAAACCAAAAACAAAAAACTACCAAAACAATATGTACATCATCTAACCTATCTAATCAACTATAATAACAATTGGACACTTACCTCATCGCGCTACTAACGTCTCGGTGGCACATCTAGCCACTGCACTGGTGGCCCGCCAGATCCCTCTCTAGCTTCCGCCATCACCAAATCACTACCCGAAACCTCTACCCAATCAAATCCCTCACACTGATCCTGTGGACCCGCTTCTCACCAACCAATCACCCATCATTCACACCACCAACTCAATGCTCCATTACACCTAAACACTTTTCTCTCTTTTCTCTCTCTTTTGTCATTTTCTCAATTAGCTAAAAGATAAATGAATAACAAAAAATGTGGATTTTTTTTATAACAAACCTTACCTAACTGACACCAGTTTACCCTTCACCAGCATCATTCGCGTGCCCTAGCTTACCGTGGTCGGTCGACCTATACCGACGTCAATTACCCTTGACCGGCATCGATCACCCTCTCTTGCACAAACCCAACATTTTACCCTATTACCCTGCCTATCCCTCCTTTTTTTTTTCCACACCTACCCAATACCATGATCATTTACCCCACCTCACCTTTACCCAACCCATTTACCTTACCTTCCTGACCTCATCATTTACTACCTCCCTTTGTCCTCCTTTGGGGACTCCTTATTTTACCCCTCCCTCGGCCTTACCCATGCCGTGACCTAGATATTTGGACCTGGACCATCGCTAGTGACCTTTGACCTCACGTATTCGCTATACCTTGCGGTACTGTTACCTGTGTTGTTGACCTAATGACCTTACCTAGCCTCTTGTCGTGACCATTTATCCTGACCCTACCTTTGGTGTACCAGAACATACCTAAACGTTCCTGCACCTAACCTGTGTTATGTTTCCTGACCATATCCTATACCTTGGATACTAGAATCACTTCAACCTTGTTTGGATAAACCTATCGACCTTAGACGATGTAGAGTTTGACTACTCTTCAACCTGGTAGTGTGCTACAGTTTATACATGTGTGTGCATTTGACTGTTGCTACCTTTGACCTTTTCCCATTACCTAGATTGCCTACGATATACCTTTAACCCTCTTTTCCCCCGTTCCCCACCTTCCCCTTTCTCACATTTACCTTTTATCAAACCACTCACCGATTTTACCTTCTGCCTCATCAGTTCCTAGTTTGAGGGGGATCACCTTCACCCACACATGGGGCAACCACATCTTATTTTTGTTAGTGTCACTTACCAATACAAGCTATGTAACAAAAAGGGGCAAAATGTAGACACTAAAATTAGGTCACACTCCCCTTTGGTCCCTCGACAAATAAACACCCTTCATCACATTCACCTAGTCATGGCCCCCTTTACCTCACTAATATTAATTTAATTAATTTAATTAAATTAATTCATTATCCTCACTATAATTATTATTTAAATATCTTAATTTAAATAATATCCACACTTACACCTCACCTAGACACCTCACCAAACCAACTCACCCTAAGACCTATTCTTAGTAAGTTGTCATAACTAACTAAGACTTAACCAAACCCTAAAAATCAATGCCTACATTCCCTCTAACCACATTCCCGCATGCTTACAAGAAGCTTCCAGTTTAATCTGAGGGTTAACAACATGAGATCTGGGAAAATCAAGAGGATCTCCCTAGTTTAGTAAACCTAGGAAATCCCACCTTGACCGACGCCGGTTACCCCTAACTGTCACCGGTTAAGCCAGAACCATAGTCGGTCACCTTTTAACACCCAAAACAACCTTATTTTCAAGGTTGGCAAAATTGGAAGAAAGTGAACATTAGCACATCCCTGAGAGATATCACATCTTCTAAGAATGAATTCCAATGATAACATGCATGCAAGGAAGGAGATCAAGCATTTTCTCCTGCACAGCCATCTAGCACTCATCCTAGCAAGGATTTGATCCAACCAAGAAAAATGGAATGCACATGCAGCCCATTCAGAAGCTTCCCTATGATTGGTGATCATCTGTAGTCTTCAAAACCCCTCACCAACACCTCCATCCCTCACTCACAGGAATTCCAGGACCAGAATTTGAGTAAGTAAAATGTTCATACTCGTCTGGTTCATTTCATGTTTTCATTATATTGTCACCCTTATTGTCCTCTCATCCTACCTGACCCATAGACCTCCATTCAATATTCACCCCTCCATATACCCATTAAAACCCCATCAAATCCCACTCCAAACCACCGAATACCTCATTCTAACCAACCAAAATTCCTTTGTGCAATCACAAAGGAGACATAAAACTCATTCTGTGACATTCCCCAGATTTCCATAGTAACCGGCGCCGGTTATACCCAACCACCATCCATCACCCTTAACCATCATCGATCTTCTGTATTTGCCCATACAACCCATACTAGTGACCTATCCACCTAATTCTACATCACCCTCATTCACCTGTGATCTGCTTGAGACCTCTGTCAGACCTGTAGACACCCAAAACCAGTTACCTGACCTTCGGATCTTATTTTAACTTAGCCTGTTAGATTAGATTTTTCTTATTGTGTTTTGGATGAGATGCCTAAATCATTTCAAATATGAATAGGATTTACTTTATTACCCATGTTAAATTGTTTTAAACAGCGGAGTGACAACCATCTAGGAAGTATCACACTTCTCGGATCTAGCACACGCTAGGCAGTTCACTGCACATATTGTTTAATTCTTTCTAGTGGTCTTGTTTTTCATTACAGGTAGTTCCTCCTAGCCAAAAGGAAGCTCTCACATTCAGCTTTGGATTCAAAAGTCATACGAATGCAACAACCCATCAACCAACATTTCAACAGGTATTCCTCCTACGCTCATTACCTTATCTATTTCGTCAATATTCAAAGAAACACGTCTAAGAATTAGGTGAAACAGATTTAGCTGACTACAACACCTCAAACCTCTCCAGTATAGACAATTTAACTAAATGTGGAGAATAGGGATAACAAAGGAACATTTCCTCCTATTCCTACAAAGGTGGAATATTGGTTGATTTCCAAGTGATTTTCCCCATTTCAGGTAAAAATTTGGCAAAGTATGGAAAAGAGAGTGCTTGGAAAGGTGGAAATAGATTCCCCAACATTTATTTCTTTCACTTTTGATCGAGTTTATATTTTCTAAGTCCAAAAAAATAATAATTTATCAAAATATCCCCTCCTCATAGGGGTATTTTGGATAACACTTGTAACACATCCCATTCCTGCACCTATGTTGTGCTCTTCATCACACCTTGGTTCACTCAGATCTTCATTTATTTCAGCACCCTCTTTCATATGCATCTACTCCATTGACCATCACTCATTCAAGTACCATTTTTTCTTATGGAACCTTCATTACATCCTATAACCCGATATGATAATTTTATTTACACTCCTCTTGTATTTATTCCATGTCATGCATATATATACATTATTTCATCTACTTCTCATTAGTCACCTCTGCATGCAATCTGATTCTTAACCTCTTTAGGAGAATTATTTCTGTATCCACTAATTCTTGCATCCAACACCACTAATTTCAAGGCATCATTCTTATTGATTAGCATCCTCCTCCTTCATTTACATCACCTATCACGATCACAAAACCATTAGTGCTTACACATGTCTCTCACAAACATCCTCCACATTAAATTACAATTTTGACATTCACACCATTTCAATTTTATCCCACATTCACATTTGTTTGAATAAACCCTTCTTACATGACCTTTTCTATTCCAATGCAACTGGGTAATCTCATTACACCCATTCATCACAAGCCCAATCCTTGACTCTCACATTTCCTCCAAATGCCTCACAATTCTCTACTCCTCATCCACTTGACATTGTCACTCACTCCATGCTTCCTATCATGTTCTCTTCCACCATCGATATATTTTCATGTCTTCATTCACCTAATGTTATTATACATTCTCCACACTTTACATCAAGGGAGATGTTCAAAAATCCTGATTCATGTACTCCACAATACCAATGTTATGGATTTTAAAAATTTGCATCATTTCTTCACTCAGAATCATCCCCATAGTACACTCCAATTCAATCATCTACCTCATCTATCACTTGATTTTTTACATTATGTGTTTCACCCACCTAGTCCATATACGGACTGGGGGAACTTTCATTTATCTTCACTACCACATTCTACATGCTCCTTACATTCCACTTCTCTTCATCTAGCCTGGATTTAAAATATGACTTGATTCTCCACAATGATTTTGTTCTATCACTATTGACATTATAAACACATCATACCTCCACAAAATTAAACATCTTTCAAAAATAAAAAAATTATTGATGGGATTTCAAAAAAATTGCGATAAACAACATTTTCTCATAGATGTTCTTCCACATTTTCTCCATTCATTTCTATCTCATTCCACTTTTGGGTTCACTGTTACACATTTCATTTACAATTCATTCAAATTACCATGTCTTAGTTTGTTTCACAACTTTTGGTGAACTCTAGATTACCTTCTTGTCATGTTTTGGAGAGTCAATACTATGTACTTGAGTTTCTTGAACTTGGTATCTCCACTGGGGAATTACCCATAATGACTTATACCTCTTCGATGATCCACACACTCTTACAAACTTAACAAGTTGTTGTGAAAATACATTGCCTAGGGCATTATTTGTTGATGCTATTCCAACTATCATCTCCATCATCACTCCTAATTCTTGCAGCAAGTTGCTAGTTTTTCTAAACCTCTTGGCAAAATGAGAGAGCTGAATATCATGTATAAAGAAAAAATCACAAATAATCAAGCAAAAAGTTTAAATTTAAGTAGAAAAAATTAAGGAAAAAGTGCAATATCAAATACTCTCTCTCATGGGTATTTCCAATATATTTACTACGGTCATGGATTCCTTGTTAACAATAGAGAAATGTTGTGACTATATGCAAACTTGTATCTTCATTGGGGCTATGAACTCATGGCTAGTCATAGAGCAAGTGCACATATGACAATTAAAATACTTATATTTCATCATCATTAATCACCTATTTCATCCACACCTACACATTGACTCATATTTACTCACTAACTTTATTTTAGGTCTTCACTTCAAGTAACAATTAAGCTTTGATATGCACACATGTGATCTCAATGAGACACAAAGTTAGTATGTCACCACCTGTGATAGTTTAGACCTTGTTCAAGATAAGTTTCCACACAACTTTAGATCAATTTTTGTCTCATGACTCATGCCTTATCACTCATCATATAGGTCACAAATACTATTGTTTCATATTAAGTAAATCTCACCTGTCACACATCTTACTCTCAATTATTGCACCATTGTATGTCACTTTCATACTTACATTCCACCACATTTTGAATAAGCATCCACATGCATTCATTACTACTTTTGCACATTTTTTCTTAATCACCACTTTTCACAGTATTCACCTTGAATCATTTCTCATCACCATTTCAGGAAGTCAAAAAAGTGTTCTCATGCTCTCTAAATTGAATCAATTATATCATCACATTTTCACCTACCACTTGTCTAGGTCAAAATTTTCTTTGCTTTCAGTCATCATAGCCTTTGTACAGGTTCATTTTCCATCAATTATTATCACTTTTCATCCTAGGTTATGTTAGGGCAACCCACAGCTCCAAAAATTTTCACTTGAGGGGGGATATCACAAAAAATTCTTCTCATGAATCTTATGATGTCCAATCATCAAATCATCTTAGTCAATTGAATCAATAGTCTCTACCTTGAAAAATTCAACCTATTGATCCCTTCACAGACTCTAAATGAAGTGGCCCATTGATCACATTTCTAGGTTCTTTTGTATCCAGTCAACCATCTAAGCCATGACTATGTAAAATTGTCATATGGGTTAAATGCAACCCACATATCATCTTCAGTTTTTACATTGCATCTTAACTACTGCATGTAGCCCAACAAGGGGTAAAATGTAGACACAAAAAAATTCACCTTACACATAAGGTCTCACATTCAAAAAATACTAAAAAAATCTAATAACAAAATAATACAAAAAATCAAATAATACCCACAAAAGTAGCTAAAAATATATAACACCCCACAAAATGGTAATAAAATACACCTCATCACTCATTTACTAACCCTCATCCACTCACATTTAATTATTTCCATCCCACCTACCCATTTACATGACCAATGCACAATGGATCATTATCATCTCACCCATCTAGACACATTACACCTATATGTGTCTCATTCCCCTATGCACTAAAAGACTATAAAACACTACTCACCCCCATCATTTCACTCTCTTAACCCCTTAAATATTTTTTCCCTTAAGCCTATATTTGAATTTTTTGCTTCCTTACTCACATATCTCAGTTTTAAGGGTCTTGAATAAGTGAAAGTGGCATACAATAGATAGATGTAACTTACTGCACCATTTTTTTAGTGAAATTCCAACACAGACAAGAATAAAAAAATGTGATTAACTTGCGATCTGCCTGTGATTTTTAGTGAGTAAAAAATGCAATTGTCTTGTGATCTAAGTCAGGATAGATGTAAATTATAGCAACATTGTTTTGGTGAAATTCCAACACGTGGTAATCACAATTGTGATTAGCTTGCAATCTCCGTGTTGGTGCTCAAATTTGTCTCACCCCATTTTTCATTGAAATTCTTCAGATTGTGGCCTCTGTTATGTGTTTTGTCTCCCCAAGCTCAAATGGTGGTTGTCATGCATTTTACAGTTTGACGGGTGTAATTTCCCGGTCAAAATTACTTCTTGGCATCAGTTGAAAAGTGGCCCTTTCTGGTTGGATGTGGCTCTGTGGGGCACTTTAAAAATTCTAAGGCTCACTTCAACACAAAACATGTCCACATGGAGGCTTCCACTGGGCTTTCCTGTACTTAGAATTTTCACGCAACTTCCTAAAGGGGCATGGGACACATGGAGGGATCGTGCATGTTTGGGGACCAGCCCTTGAGTTCTATTTTGAAGAAGTGTCCAGGAGGACACTTGGAGACTCTGCCAGACTAAGACATGTGTTGCAGGTGGTTTGGAAACTCTAAGGGACCATCTCAAAGTGCCCATTGAGACATATAGTAGGTGAAAATATGGAAGCTTTTGGTTCCAAGGGGAAAATTTTTTTCCTTTTGGAAAAAGGGATAAAATTTGTAAGTTGAAGCGCAGGTCTGCTGGGACCCACATTGGGACATGTGTCAAGCCCATTTTCTAGGGCGGAGGGGTGGAGAAAAATGTTAACATTTTACTTTTTCTAAAAATTATAAAATGTCAAAAGGTGCCCCCAGACCCATTTCCAATCGCATTTTTCCATGTGGAGGGCTCAGATTAAAAGTTGAAATGTAGGATCAATGGTAGCTGTGCATTTCATTTGATTTTGCCACCATTGAAGCTCCAGGATGTTTGGAGATGCATTTTTGCATCATTCTTCATCAAATTTTTGGAAAATTTGTGTCATTTTGGGTCTACAAAGTTTAATTGGATCAATTTAGGAGCTCAATTTATAGATATGAAGTACTCTTGAAGTGGATTTTTTGCTCAGGCTCATGCAAAAATGCAAGATGCCAGATCCAGAAATCACAAAGTAAAATTTCAGAGGGAAAAAGGATGAAATGATTAAAGGTACATGCGTAAAAGGTGAAAAAGGCATGTTGCCTCGAGAGAAAAAGGGATGACCTGTCAAGTCCAGCTATGCAGAGGCTCCAAAAATGATTAAAAAGGGGATTTCTCACATGACAAAATCAGAATGATTAAAGGGACTCCCGAAAAGTTGTGGCATGGCATCCTAGTCAGTAGTCGAGGGCCCAAGAAACATGATCTGTTCACAGTTGGTCCACCTGGTAGATTTCGGATCTGAATTTGTTAAATGTCTCTATCTGAAACAAATTGGTAACAAGAAAAGGTCCCTTGAATATTCTTCTCTTTTGAGGGGAAAAGGTGTTGCAGGTGCCAAGGGTGAAGAATATGCCTCTAGTTAGAAACAATGATGCAAATATTTGCAATGATTCACCTTTTTCGAAAACACCTGGCAACCTTTTTGCAAATATGTTGAATGTCACTTTCTGCAAATCATGATCCGATATGTGCAACAAAGGTGCTTCAAATATTCCTCTTTTGGGGGGGAAATTGGATGTAAAGGGTGTATTATAAATGCAATGAGATTACTCTTGCAAATGGTCAGGAGTTCATTTTCACGAGAAAATTTTGAGATGAGCTCATCCTCTGAGAAAAATTTCTAAGAAACCAGGTTAACTTCCTCTGTGTTATATTTTCATTCATGTTGAGTTGGTTATGAGTGTATAGCCATCAACAAGCTCTGAGATTGTTTTAAAATAACTCTCCCCTGCTGATGAATCTGATAAATTTTGAGTTAATTTGTGTTAAATCTCTGGCAAATTTTGTGTTTATTTCACTTTCAGAATGTCTGCAAGTAGTTTTTCTTGTTCCTATTGCAATCTTGTATCAAAATCTCTTTGAATCACACAGATCTCAATCCTTGTGATAGTTTAGTGGCATCTGCAATTTCATTTTTCAGAAGAGCTTTCATCTGGGAATGAAATAAATGATTTAAAATCACTTTTCTTTCATCTGTTGACAGAGATTGTTTGTAAGCCTCTGGGTGTACCTCAGGTGTGACTGATCTTAGATTTTGATGTTTTATTGGGTCTTCTAACTCAATCCTTCATGCTAGAATCTCAAAGATTGTGTGAAAAAGTGCATGTCTGGGCCTCCATTGATGCACACCTTCTGGTTGAAGGAATGTTTTAACTATTTTTGAAGCTTTATGTTATTGAGTTCTCCATTTGTTGTGAAGTTTCTCAAGGATCTGGAAAATTCCAATCTATCTTGTTGATCTCCCACCAAAAAATTATTCAAATAACCAATCCTACCCCGAACTACCCCTGTTTTGCTCTGTATATCCACAGAAGAACAAAATCCATTTGCTAAAGTATGCAGAACAGATCAGGATTCCAAATGTCTTCAGTAACCTTAGCCTTGTGTTGAAAATATCTCCATAATCTGGAAGTGACAACTCGTGAGAGTCAGATTTGGTGTGTTGATCATATTTTCCCAAGGTCTTCTCTATAAAATTTGTGCAAAAGAAGGATTTACCAGCATTCTTCAATAACAGAGGTTACAAAATAGGTTCTCTTACCTTGGTTGAAAGGCACAACCTAAAATAGTTAGGATAAGATCACATCCTTTTAAGGTGCTATCCATCTCTCCACAAATCTGAGTAACAAAGGGTTAGTTAGATTTCATCCCCAGCTACAAAATGATACACATTTATGATCTATCTACCTCTAAGCTCCCTGTTGAATCTGTGTTGCTACTCGGCTTGAAAAGGAGAATGAATTTGGATACTAACACTAATGGCACCGTTGCCAGGGACTCTTTGAAGTATTTTAAAAAAGGTGTATGCATACAAACCCTAGTAATGTTTCTTGTAGTTATGTGTGTAAATACGTTTTGTAAACATCATTCTTTGGTCAGATCTGTAGGAATTGAACAAAGTTATAAGTTCTGCGTGCTTTCTGTCCAATTTTTCCAGTAGTTATTGTACTAGGTTTGCCTCACCATTGATAAATTTGGGTAAAAGAAGATCAAATCTGATAAGTTTTGCAAGATTCCAGTACTGACAGACATTTGACATATTATCTTTTAGTGCATTTTTGCACATCTGAGGTGAAAATCCTTAGTGGTGACTCCGTGTTGATTTATTTTGATAAATGTCAGTGTCTTAACCTATGGCAATGAAAATTTGTTACTAATATTTGCAAAGCTAGAAGGAAGAAGATCTTTCTTCACCACGAACCCTAGTAGAAGGTTGTTTCTAGAGTTTGGAAAGTCTAATTCAGAAGGAGGAAAATTTGGAAGGTTGTTGGAGATCAAGCATCAAGAAAAGAGGTCTCCATTGGTGAAACTGATCGGCACATGATTGAAGACTGCAATGCTTCCTCAACTACTTCTGAATCAGGTAGTCTCTTTGTAAATCTGAATTCTCCATCTGGAGAGGGGCCTTCTCATTCTACCCCTGTATTTGAAATATTTGCATCTCATTCTACCCCTGTATTTTCCAAATCTGGTAGTGTCTGCCGTGAAAAAGAGTCATTAGGGGATAATCATTCTGAAAATTGTATCCATGTACCACACAGACCCCTCACTCCTCATCACTCTGTTTCCCCTGTAAGATCACCTCCTCAGAATAATATGGCTCAGCCTCCACCCAGACCTCCATTTTTCATTAATACTTTTGGTCCCATCAGTTTTATAGGTATGGATGGCTATCTGAATGTTGTGCCACAGGATGTAAGAAACATATTGCCTAATTTTCAAGGGAATAACGCAATAACTGGAGATCAGCACCTGAAACTCTTTGTCAATATGATGGAGGATTTAAAAATAGAGTTTGAAGATGTATACATTAAATTATTTATTCATACTCTAGAAGAGGATGCAAGGGACTGGTATAAAGCTCTTCCTGATAACTCTATTGATTCTTGGACTGAAATGAAGAATGCATTTAGATTGCAGTATGGTGACAGAATAGACCCTAGGTTTCTTTTGTCAGAATTTGAAAATATTAAAAATAATCCTAATGAATCAGTGCATGATTTTAATACAAGATTCAATAAGACATTGAGAATATTTCCTGTGAATTTGAGGCCATGTGATGAATCTTGTCTTGTAAAGTATGTTGATGCATTTGACAAGAAGGTTGCATACTATTTGAGGGATAAAAACCCTGGCACTTTGAGGCAGGCCTTTACCATGGCTCTGCAAATTGAGAACAACATCAAAGCAAGTTGGAAAAACTCCTAAGAGGGAGGGTGTCAAACTGATAAACCCAGAAAAACCTCAAGCAAGAAAGAGTGTGGATCTTGAGGAGGCTGTTAAAACTTTGGCAGGGGATGTCAAAGAAATCTCTTACAAACTAGCCCAGGAAGAGAAAGGAATTGGGTAGAGTTCACAAGGTCAGAAAAAGGCACAAAATCATGACAGATTTGGAAATCATCCTAGGGGTGATCAGAGGTCAGATGATAGAGGTAAAGGACCCATGGGATCTGCAAATAGACATCCCTAAGCACGTGAAAGTAGAATGGTGCCTGATCCTCTGACTGCCTAGGTTGTTGTTGTTGATGAAGCCAATGTGATTGATTGGTGTGATAGATGGTTTCTGCCCCATCCTCCATGTGAAGTAAATCAACATGAAGAAGAAGTCTGATAATGATGATGGTACTGATGATGATGTTTGCATGATGGGTTGCTCTTCAAGATCACAACAAGGAGAAACTTCAACCAAAGTGATAAGTGCTCGAACTGTTGCAACTTTTTGGGATTGCATTCACTGGGTACCACTTCTTCCTCCTTCTCATACTTTTGAAGTAGATGTAGTGCAAGCTTTTGAAATACCTAATAATGACTTTGAGTATTTAAGAGCTTTAATGATAAAGAAGTATGATGGAGGAATCCCTTCGGAGGAAGATAGGTAGTTATTGATGAACATTGTTGTTGCTCAAGAAAAGGATTATAATACTAGGAGTAGAGTTGTCAAAGGAGCAGGGCCTCAAGCCAAACCTAAAACTCCATTGCTTACTAGTATTCCTAAAGAGGCTCCTAAGAAATATACACCTTCCAAAGGCCTTGTTGTCCCAAACAAGATTCATACTTCTCCTCATGCCCAAACTGTCAAGATTCCCATGCCATCTGATGAGTTTGCTAATCTCCCTTCCAATGCTTGCCTTGCCAAAGAATGTTCCATATGACATTGCCCAAGTTTTGAGTCAAATCAAAGTTAGTGTTCTAATTGTTGAGTTGCTTAGGATTCTTGAGCACAAGAAGAGAGCATTTGAGTACTTGGGATTGAAAGAAGAAAAGAGTACCCCAGGCAGAAATGTAAACATTGTAGAAACTCCTCCTCCAACCATTGCAGACCTTGAAACACCACCAGCATTGGAGGATCTTGGAGAAGCACCTGAGGTTTACTTGGGGACATCTTTGGTTGAATCCCAATTAAATTTTGATCCATTTTTTACAACTTTGATCATTAAGGACAGACTGCTGCACAATTGTATGTTTGATTCTAGAGCATCATGCAATGTCATGCCTCTTGAGGTCATGAATGAGCTGGATATCAAAGTGACAGCAACATATGGAAGATGCACTGCCATGGACTCTAGAGAGGTGCCCATTGTTGGATGTGTGAAAGGATTGGTGGTACAACTTGCAGCTTATCCAGGTAAGAACCTGAAACTTGATGTTGTCATTGTTGATTTCCCTGCCAAATGAGGCATGTTGTTATCAAGAAAGTGGGCTGCAAGTGTTGGTGGAAGTGTTCAGATGGATATGTCTTTTTCCACCATTCCAATTGAAGGCAGCCTTGTAAAGTTGTATGGAGAGAAGAAAATGTTGCACCTCATTGAGGATCCAAATAATGCTTCTTATGAAGTGTTATATGCTGATGTGGATGCAGATAACTTTGTGGGGTTTGCTGATGACAGGGAGCACAAGATTGATCAGTGTGAATGTCTTGAACAGGATGGTTTACCTTGGACCTTGTTATTTGATGGAGCCTGTTCCAAGTTTGGAAATGGTGTCGGCATTGTTCTGATCTCCCCAAGCCAAGAAGAGTTTGTATTTTCTTTCAAACTTAACTTTGAATGCACTAATAACATTGCTGAGTATGAAGCATTATTATTAGGTTTGAGAATTTCTTGGAAGTATCATATTAAAGATATCATTGTCAAAGGAGACTCAGAACTGATTGTCAAACAAATTAGAAAACTGTATGCTACTAAAAATCAGAGAATGAAACAATACAAGCATGTAGTTTGGGATTTGATTGAAATGTTTGACTCATTTAATATTGTGCATCATGATAGAAAGTTCAATGTTGTTGCAGACCAGCTTGTAGTCTTGGGATCTCGGTTTGATGTTTGTTCAATGTCCCCTAATTGTGAATATAATGTTGAAGTACTAACAAGGCCATCTGTCCCTGACAACGTAAAAAATTGGCAAGTATTTGATGATGATGCCCAGGTGAAATGGTTTCTGCAGAACAAAGGGGAGTTTGTTGATCAGTGTATTGATTGGGAGCCAATGGTGTGTGCAGTAGAAGGAAAAGAAACTTTGTTTGGAAAAGATATCATCCAATTGAAAACTAATACCATTCCTAGAGGGTCTGGTTGCTCTTGAATCAAACTTTGATAATGTTGATTGCATTATTAACAGACATGTAACAGCCTCAAGGGATGTTGAAGAGCATGACCTTGGCACAAAGGTAAAACCAAGGAAGATTTGGTTGGGAAGCAATCTGAACAAAGAAGAGAAACAGTCCTATGTCCAATTGTTAAAGAAATATCAGGACTGCCTTGCTTGGTCCTATTCTGAACTGAAAGCATACAAAGAGGACTTGTTTCAACATGAGATTCCTTTGGAATCTAATGCAAAACCATTCAGAAAAAAGTAGAGGCCGATTAATCCACTCCTCTCCATGAAAATGCAAGATGAATTGAAGAAGCTAAGAGATGGAGGGATCATTCAGCCAACAAGGTATTCTTCTTGGGTTGCAAACTTAGTGCCAGTTAGAAAAAATAATGGTGATATCAGGCTATGCGTGGATTTTAGAAATCTGAACAGAGCATCAATGAAAGATAATTATCCTCTACCAAACATGGAAAATATGCTGCAATTAGTGACTGGATCTGAGTTGCTTTCTACTTTGGATGGTTTCTATTGATACAATCAAGTTGTTGTGAAGGAGTCAGAAAGAATAAAGACTACCTTTACCACTCCATGGGGCACATATGTTTATGTCAGGATGCCATTTGACCTGATGAATGTTGGAGCTACCTTCCAAAGAGAAATGGATGTTGCTTTTGCTGGTTACATTAATGATTTTATTGTTGTTTACTAGGATGATGTGACTGTGTTTTCCAGAAAGAGAAGTGATCACTTGCAGCACTTGGAAAAAATGTTGATAAGATGCAGAGAGTATGGAATTTCACTCAATCCAAAGAAGTGCCATTTTGGAGTGTAAAAGGCCAAGTTGCTTGGTCACATTGTATCAAAGGATGGTGTCATGATTGATCCCAAAAGGGTAGAGGCTATCAGCAAGGTTCCAATTCTAAGAACCAAGAAGGGAATCCAATCCTTCTTTGGGAAGATCAATTTCATTAGAAGATTTGTGTCTAACTTTGCTGAGTTGACTCTCCCCATCACTTGCATGTTGAAGAAAGACCAGATTATCAAGTGGGAAGAAGCAGCCATTCAAGATTTTGATGGGATCAAAGAAGCACTAAAGCATGCCCCTATTTTGGCAGCCCCAAATTACAAGAAACCTTTTCAAGTGTTTTCTTTTTCTTCAGAAAACACCATTGCTTCTATTTTGTTACAGAAGGATGATGAAGGGGCCGAGAGACCAATTGTATTTTTTAGTAAGGGATTGTAGGGAGCTGAGTTAAAATACACCATCATGGAGAAGCAGGTTTTCCTTGGTGAAAGCAAATAAAGGTTTTTAGACCCTACATCTTGAGTTCTAAAGTTGTTGCTTATGTTCCCCACACCATGGTGAAATAAATATTATCAGAGATGGAGATCTCAAGGAAAAGATATGCAGATGGGTGAACAAGTTGCAGGAGTATGACATGGATATCCAAACCACGAAATTGGTAAGAGGTTTGGGTCTAGCTAAGCTTATGGCTGAGAGCAACCTGCAAACTATTGAAGTAAATGAAGTAGAAGGAGAAAGGGTGGATGTCCTTGAAAAGTTGGTAAGTTATGAATGGTACAAAGATATAATATTTTATCTCAGACATCTATGCTGCCCTGAAAATCTGAGTAAAAATCAGAAAAGAGCTCTTAAGTTAGCCTCTCAGAAATATGTCATTACTGATTTTGGGTTAGCTTGGAAGAACCCCGAGGGAGTGCTCTTGAGATGCATTACTGAAAATGAGGCCCCCAAAATAATTATTGATCTCCATGGAGGGGTCTGTGGGGGACATTTTGCTGGAAGAGTTACAACACATAAAATCTTGAGGGCTGGTTATTGGTGGCCAACTCTCTTCAAGGATACAACTCTAGTGGTGAGGAAATGTGAAAATTGCCAGCATTTTTCTGGAAGAATGAAGGCTTCAGGCTCCCTTCCTTTGTAGCCTGTGTCAGTTGAAGCCCCATTCAGACAATGGGGAATGGATTTCATAGGGGAAATTTCTGATCCTTCCAGTGCTGGTCATAAATGGATTCTTGTAGCCACTAATTATTTCACTAAGTGGGTAGAAGCAATCCCCACCAAGAAGGAAACACACCAAGTGGTCATGGACTTCATGCTGAATCAAATCATATGTAGATTTGGAGTGCCAGCTAAAATTGTTGTTGATAATGCCATGAGTTTCAGAGCCAAACCTTTGGTGGCAATGTGCAAAGAGTATGGGATCAATTTGACATATGCTTCTAACTACAATCCCCAAGGAAATGGACAAGTTGAGTCCAGTAATAAAAACTTGTTGAAGATCATTAGAAGAACCTTGGAGCTGAACAAAAGGAAGTGGGGTGAGCAACTAAAGTTTTTTGTTTGGGCTAACAGAATCACTGTCAAAAGAGCTACTGGTAAAATCCCATTTGAATTGGTATATGGAACTCAAGCTCTGTTGCCCCTCCATTTGCAATTGTCTTCATTTCAGTTTGTTCAACAGATTGAAGACCAAGAAGTTAGTTCATATGATGCTCGAATCAATCAGATTATTGAGTTGGATGAAGAGAGAAGGGCATCCCATCAGTGACATGTGAAGTTCAGAGAAAAGTTGAAGAGGCTATTTGACAAAAAGGTGACACCCAGAGCTTTCAGCATTGGGGATCTTGTGCTTTTATGGGATAGCAGGCATGAAGATAAGGGCAAGCATGGTAAATTTGATGCATTGTGGATGGGCCCTTATTCAATTGATATTCAAATTGGTGAAAATACCTTCTTCCTAAAAGACCTAGATGGGGAACTACTTGAATTGCCTGTTAATGGCAGGCATTTGAAGCATTTCCTTGATTAATTTCTCAGAATCAAGGTATATTCCATTTGTACAGTGTATAGTTCTTTGTTCTCATCTGCTTTTGTGTTTTTGTTTGTTCTGGTCCTTGGTGACCTGGTTTTGCTGGTTTCTCGGTTCATTTTTTGGAGGATGGTTGTGGTTGTTCTGCTCTGTAGGCTTATTCTTTGACTTTGTTTCCCAATGGTATGTTTTTGGCACTTGGTCTGCTCTTGGCACTTGGTCTACTATTTGTTCTTGTGGCACTCACAGGGAGTGCCCATCCCCGAGTCGGAGCCTGTGTTGGTGCTCAAATTTGTCTCACCCCATTTGTCATTAAAATTCTTCAGATTGCAGCCTCTGTTATGTTTTCTGTCTCCCCGGGCTCAAATGGTGGTTGTCCTGCATTTTACGGTTTGACGGGTGTAATTTCCCAGTCAAAATTACTTCTTGGCATCAGTTGAAAAGTGGCCCTTTCTGGTTGGATGCGGCTCTGCGGGGCACTTTAAAAATTCTAAGGCTCACTTCAACACAAAACATGTCCACGTGGAGGCTTCCACTGCCAGGCCTTCCCATACTTAGACTTTTCACGCAACTTCCTAAAGGGGCCTGGGACACGTGGAGGGACCATGCATGTTTGGGGACTGGCCCTTGAGTTTTATTTTGAAGAAGCGCCAGGAGGACACTTGGAGACTCTGCTGGACTAAGACATGTGTTGGGCCCGCGCTTGTTTGGGGTCTCTACTTTTCGGAACCATCTCAAATTGTGCCATTGAGACATGTAGCAGGTGGGGAAACAGAGGTGCGGGCCCGCGGGGAAAATATGGAACTTTTTCCTTTTTGGAAAATAGGGATAAAATTTGTAAGTTGAAGCACAGGTACATTGAGACCCACATTGGGACATGTGTCAAGCCCGTTTTTCTAGGGTGGAGGGGCGGAGAAAAATGTTAACATTTTACTTTTTTCCAAAAAATTATAAAATGTCAAAAGGTGCCCCCAGACCCATTTCCAATCGCATTTTTCCATGTGGAGGGCTCAGATTAAAAGTTGAAACGTAGGATCAATGGTAGCTATGCATTTCATTTGATTTTTCCACCATTGAAGCTCCAGGATGTTTGGAGATGCATTTTTGCATCATTCTTCATCAAATTTTTGGCAAATTTGTGTCATTTGGGTCTGCAAAGTTTAATTGAATCAATTTGGGAGCTCAATTTGTAGATCTGAAGTACTCTTGAAGTGGATTTTTTGCTCGGGCTCATGCAGAAACGCAATATGCAAGATCCAGAAGTTGCAGAGTAAAATTTCAGAGGGAAAAAGGATGAAATGATTAAAGGTACAGGTGTAAAAGGTGAAAAAGGGCGTGCCTCGAGAACAAAAAGGGATGACCTGTCAAGTCCAGCTATGCAGAGGCTCCGAAAAATGATTAAAAAGGGGATTTCTCACATGACAGAATCAGAATGATTAAAGGGACTCCCAAAAATTTGTGGCATGGCATCCTAGTCAGTAGTCGAGGGCCCAAGAAATGTGATCTGTTCACAGTTGGTCCACCTGGCAGATTTCAGATCTGAATTTGTTAAATGTCTCTGTCTGAAACAAATTGGTAACAAGCAAAGGTCCCTCGAATATTCTTCTCTTTTGAGGGGAAAAGGTGTTGTAGGCACCAAGGATGAAGAATATGCCTCCAGTTAGAACAATGATGCAAATATTTGCAATGATTCACCTTTTTGAAAACACCTGGCAACCTTTTTGCGAATCTGTTGAATGTCACTTTTTGCAAATCATGATCCGATATGTGCAACAAAGGTGCTTCGAATATTCCTCTTTTGGGGGGGAAAATTGGATGTAAAGGGTGTATTATAAATGCAATGAGATTACTCTTGCAAATGGTCGGAGTTCATTTTCACGAGAAAATTTTGAGAAAAGCTCATCCTTTGAGAAAACTTTATGAGAAACCAGGTTAACTTCCTTTGTGTTATATTTTCATTCATGTTGAGTTGGTTACAAGTGTATAGCCATCAACAAGCTCTGAGATTGTTTAAAATAACTCTCCCCTGCTGATGAATCTGATAAATTTTGAGTTAATTTGTGTCAAATCTCTAGCAAATTTTGTGTTTATTTCACTTTCAGAATGTCTGCAAGTAGTTTTTCTTGTTCCTATTGCAATCTTGTATCAAAATCTCTTTGAATCACACAGATCTCAATCCTTGTGATAGTTTAGTGGCATCTGCAATTTCATTTTTCAGAAGAGCTTTCATCTGGGAATGAAATAAATGATTTAAAATCACTTTTCTTTCATCTGTTGACAGAGATTGTTTGTAAGCCTCTGGGTGTACCTCAGGCGTGACTGATCTTAGATTTTGATGTTTTATTGGGTCTTCTAACTCGAGCCTTCGTGCTAGAATCTCAAATATTGTGTGAAAAAGTGCATGTCTGGGCCTCCATTGATGCACACCTTCTGGTTGAAGGAATGTTTTAACTATTTTTGAAGCTTTCTGTTATTGAGTTCTCCATTTGTTGTGAAGTTTCTCAAGGATCTGGAAAATTCCAATCTATCTTGTTGATCTCCCACCAAAAAATTATTCAAATAACCAATCCTACCCCGAACTACCCCTGTTTTTCTCTGTATATCCACAGAAGAACAAAATCCATTTGCTAAAGTATGCAGAACAAATCAGGATTCCAAATGTCTTCAGTAACCTTAGCCTTGTGTTGAAAATATCTCCATAATCTAGAAGTGACAACTCGTGAGAGTCAGATTTGGTGTGTTGATCATATTTTCCCAAGGTCTTCTCTATAAAATTTGTGCAAAAGAAGGATTTACCAGCATTCTTCAATAACAGAGGTTACAAAATAGGTTCTCTTACCTTGGTTGAAAGGCACAACCTAAAATAGTTAGGATAAGATCACATCCTTTTAAGGTGTTATCCATCTCTCCACAAATCCAAGTAACAAAGGGTCAGTTAGATTTCATCCCTGGCTACAAAATGATACACATTTATGATCTATCTGCCTCTAAGCTCCCTGTTGAATCTGTGTTGCTGCTCGGCTTGAAAAGGAGAAAGAATTTGGATACCAACGAGGTTGTGATACTTTGACAAGTAGTGCCTTCTTAATGATGTTGTAGAGGACACAATCTCTTAAGGGACATTATATTTTGAGAGGCTGATTGGAACAGATGCTTTCTTTAGGGTTTTTAATTCTATTCCAATTTGCATGTATTTAAGACGTTTTTGGATACAGATCTAACATATGTGTTTTTTATGTAACTCAGGGATAACTTAAAAATGTATACAAATTTGCGTTATTTGCATAGCTCTTTGTTCCTTTAGAAGTTATGGCCAGAGGTTTTTGCCAGTCCACAATGAACTATGGATCAATGTCATTAGGTCCTACATGGACATGGAAGATTACTATATACGGTGTATCATATGTAAAAGGTCATAACAAGTCAGGATTTAATAAATTTCTATATTTACATTTCTTCATGTATCAAGGAGAAATCAAAATTCACAAAATTTAAAGCATGTAGAATAAATTCAAGGTCTGTATACTAAGGTTCGGTAAGAATCCACTAGCATGTTTAATTACAAGAAGACCCTAGATGGGATTACTTATTGGTCTGTTCCAAGGCCTTTCTAATGTCATACCATTTTAATTGTATTCCTCTGAAACATTAAGTTCATCTTTTATGATCTATTCGAACTATAAATTCTTAAGTTTTATATAAAATTACTTTACATAGGGGTGTATTCCTTATTCTACATGATTAATCCATTTTTGCATGGTGGCTAGTCAGGATAATGACCCCTATTTTATCAGATTTCGTGATAGGGCATGGAGATTACTTTATTGGATAAAGATTCTTACCCAGTAGAGTTTGAGGTAACTAACTTATCTGAAAGTATTGAAGTTCTCATGGAGTCTTGCTTATCAGAACTTTTGACACAGCTTATACATATCTCCAAGAAATATAATGTGGCATTCAAAAAGGAACTCAAGTTCTGCCATTTGAGGGACTAGTGCATCCCAAGAATCTGACCACAAGTATGACATGCCTCATCATGGAACCAAAATATCTATTAGATAAGCTATTGTGGTTCCCCTTCTGATGGTTATATTATTTCTGAAGCCCATCATTTGAAGGAATATTGAAATAATGGCAAAACGTATTTGAAGTTTGGCCAAACACTGCACATAAGTGCAGCAAAAACAGTTGGAAAATCAAACGACTTAATTCAAGTTTTCTACTATCCATGTTGCTTTAATTGATGTTGGTTAATTTAGTTAGGAATGTGACATAACATACTATGATTTACTTTGTATGCAAGCATATATATTGAGGTTGATGCAAGAAGACTCAAATTATTACACTAATGAAAAATTCCTATGAGCCAGAATTGGTTGTCTTAGTCGAGAAATCTCTATGAGGGCATCCACCCAATTATCTATGGTGACAAATAAAATGAATATGAGCACTAATTTTAACCTTGAAGTTAATGCTTGATTAGAAGCCAGATTCATGATGTTACTATAGACTTTTATATTGGATCTACTATGTAAATGTGAGGTAGTGCTACTGTATCATGCTATCAGCTGTATTTAACTGTGATTATACCTGTATGACAGTGGAATAATAGTGTTGACACAATCTAGTTTTTTTAAATTCAATCCTTGATTTTTATTGGATGATGTCACACTTACAAAAGATGATGTGAATTTTTCTTTATATGGAAGCTAAAGATCTAGCTTTTCAATTGTGGAAAAACATGAACCTACATATTTATTCGATTGAAACAGCTCATGGAGACTCAAAATTCAGTATGCAATTGAGTAGCTTCAATAAGTGAAACACTTGTGCAACTGTATAAACTATGAGTGTTCGTGAGAAATCTGTGGATGTCCATGAGAAGACATCTATGCCTATAGCTAACCCTATGCTTTAACAATGTGGTTACTACTGACTTGATTGTAAATATTGTCTCTAGTTACTATATGTGAAAATCTTATTTTAACATTGATCCTTACACCCCACCAGATGATTTAACAGGTGATGAGTTGATTTCTAAAATAATTAAAATTTAGATTGAGCTATAAGATGTATGGACAGCATTGGAAAGATATTCTCTACATTACTATTTTTACCGCCTCAATGCAACCTTTTAGGATATTGACAAAAATGAATCTTCAATGTCAATTGCGTTGTCACCATAAGACCAAATTTCTTTAGGAATTTTTTCAAATAGTTCATGCACTTGATCTATGCATCTGCATTTTACATATCATAACTCATATAATACCTATACACTATATTATTTTGTATGTGTCTTAATATGATTCCAATGAATTTCAATATTGAGAGCCAATTATACAGAGGTATGATGAATTAAAAAAAAGGTGTATCCTTACAAAGCATTATATATTGTTTCACCTGGTACCACCTTCAGGCATCCAAATGTGAACTCATTTACCTTAGCATGACATGTCTAACATAGGATATTTACAATAACAACATCTAATAAATGCATTACGTGTTCCTTTTATATTAGTCATTTAATCACTAGGGTTACCGCTAGATTTGTGTGAAAAATCGTAAGACTAGTTATAGATGATTCTGACTACTTCCCTTAGATACTTAGTCTGGATTAAGTATTATAACGACATGAGGTTTCTTTATTCGCAACCATTAAGGTTACTCACATTATAAGGAAGGTCAAGTTTCACTTTTCTGTGGAACCACATCTCATGATTACACTTCCGATGTGGCCAAGAGTCAATTACAAGTTTTATTATAGTTATGTTCTCAACAATTAGGCAAGGATTCTTCCAGACACTTAAATCCTGATAACATATTTTTGCATTCTTTTTTTCCAAAATAACTTCATTAGTATCTAGTTTTACATTCAACTGTAAATAATGGTTTTCTTGATAGGGTTCATTTGTCTTTTGTAATTAATTATGTAACCCACTTGTTTGATCTGAAAATCAAATTTAACTAGCAATTGTTTACACAACAAAATTTGCTTTGTATTGATTCTCGATTTAAAATTAAGCAATTACGACCTTTTTATTTTTTTAATAAAAGATTAAAACCTGCAAGTACTGTGCAAAAATATAGAGAAATGAAGAGAATTCACCAGCAATTCGACACAAAGCGTGATAACGGAGTTCGGCACTTGAGGCCTACGTCTCCGGGTCCGGTTGAATGGGACCGATCTATTAAAATCTTGAAAATAATTCTTTACAAAGAATTCTACAAAATTATGACCTTCTCACAGTCTTCCTCTATAAAAAACAATAGGGGTTTCTTTTTACTTCTCCTCAAAATTCCACTCCTAGCTCAAGTTATGAGCATTTCAATAATTTACACAGTCCCGAATGCCTTCAAATACAATAAAGCTCCTTTTATAATGTTTCTAAAGGGTGGCTCAATGGTTAGGCACCTATTATTTTGCATGGAGGTTAGGTTCAAATCCCCCTACCTCCACTTCCCTCTCCTTCTCCTTAGGGCCTTTAAGAAGTTTATCCCACATTGTGGGTGCGCAAATGGAGGAAGACATTTAATAATGCAAAGGGGATGGTTTTATATTGGCTTTTGAGCCACTTTATGCTGTGTAGATTGGTTTGGTTGGCCAATGTATGGTGCATGGTGTATATTTGACCTTGTTAAGTGGGTTTGGCACCTTATTCAGTAATGTTTAATTAAAACTTGGACTTGGAATATGGCGTATAATCTTGGGATTAAATATAGAGGAGGTTTAGAAAATAAATGCATGGAATATGGAAAATAGTTATGTAATGCATGGCATTTGGAATTGGTCTTGGTTTAATATGCACTTACCAATTAGTCCCACATGCATAGTAAAAATGCAATTAGAGGCATATATATACACAAGTTGGTATAATGATAATATGAGAAGGAGGCCAAGACACCCCTCCATAATCAAGTGTGTCGAACCTGGCTGAGGGCCCCCAGCCAGTAAATAGTGGGGTCCATTTGTCCATGAACGAGTGTCCAAGACTAGAATTCCAAAACCCACTTTTAGTATTTCACACAAATTGTCCACGTGTCACAATATGATTGAAACACTTGGCGAGCATGCACACGTCCAACCTGCACAAAATCCCAAATTTTTCCAGTTGCCCAAAAATTTCAGCGGGCTATAACTTTTGCAAATGAGCTCCATTTCCTGCAAACAAGATATCGACGGATTCATCTAGTTTTTTCTCCACACTTTCCAACTGACTGCAAATTATTCTGAGAAGATCTTAGATCGGTGTTTCTCGGTGAGGATCCTCTGGATCATTCCTCCCCACTGAGAAACTTTTGGACCCCAAAAGTCAACTTAATTGGTGAATAGGTGAGGGTATTTCTCCCTCACCTTTCCAGTTTCCATCCATTTAGCCTTGTTTGGATGAATGCCTTTAAACCCAACACGAAGATACTCAATATCACCCCTTCGCAAAGTTCTGACCTTCCTGTCCAAAATGATGTCTTCCTGCAACTCATCAAGATACTCAGGAGAAAAATCATCAATGGAAGGCATTATGTTAGCATCATCATGATCAACAATCATAGGTGGTTCATACAATCTTAAATTCTCAACATTAACAACTGAGTAGATTTGCATATATGGAGGTAAATCTAACCGGAAAGCATTGTTACCAATTTTTTCCAATATTTGGAATGGACCATACCTTATAGGTTTCAATTTTTTACCTTCACCTGTCAGTCTTTCCCTGCTGATGTGAAGCCAAACTGAATCACCAACTTTGAACTTGTGATCAGTTCTATGTTTATCATGCCTGGCTTTGTACTTAGCCTGACTTTTCTCCAATTGTTCATGGACATACTGATGAACCTGTTGAATTCTCTGAACAAATATTTTAGCCCTGTCAGAATCACTTGAACCATTAACAACAGTTTCATGTCCATAATATACATCTAAAGGAGAATTAGGTAGATATCCATAACAAGTCTCAAATGGAGACTTCAAAGTAGAAGAATGTAAGGCACGATTATAAGCATGTTGCACATAATATAGATGTTCATCCCATAACTTAGGATGTTTTCCACAATAGCCCCTAAGAAAATGTACTACTGTGTGGTTTACAACCTCTGTTTGACCATCAGTCTGTGGATGAAAAGCAGTGCTCTTTTTCAGTTTTGTGTCCATTAACCCCCACAATGTTGACCAAAATTCCCCAAGAAATCTAGAATCCCGATCAGATATAATTGAAGTAGGTAATCCAAAATGAACCCAAACAAACTGAAAAAATAAATGTGTAGTTCCCTCACCAGTTATTTGTTTAGTACATGGAACCAACACACACATTTTGCTAAATCTGTCCACTACCACATATAAGTAATCATGTTTCTTCCGTGTCATGGGCAAGCCTCCTACAAAATCCATGGAAACACTTTCCCAAGGCCTTGTTAGAACAGGAAGAGGAGTGTAAAGTCCTAATTTCCTATTACTTGGCTTGCTTGTGGCACAAAGAACACATCCCTTAATATACCTGTTTACATGTTCATGCATTCTAGGCCAATAACAATATTTCTGTAAATGTGCAACTGTCTTACTAACACCAAAATGCCCTGAAATAAGAGAAGTATGTGCTTCCCTAATCATATGCACACGTTCATTTTCTGGAATACAAAGTTTACCAGAATGATATAACAATCCTTCATGCAAATGATAATATTTTTCTCCTACTTGTTTCCCACTTACTAGATCCTCATACACTTCTCTAAAATCAACATCATTAACATATTGTTCCTTGTAACTAACATGAGCCAAAGAACTATGTTGTAAAAGAATAGATGCTACTACCACTGGTGGTCTAGATAACATGTCGGCAACCTTGTTTTGAATACCTTTTTTATACCTGATTACAAGATGAAATTGTTGCAAAAATCCCATCCACCTGAAATGTCTAGACTGCTGCAATTTGGTTTGTGTTTGTAAGTACTGAAGCAGTTGATGGTCAGTATGTATAATTGTTTCTTTTCCCATTAAATAATGCTTCCACTTTTTAACACTTTGAACCAAAGCATACAACTCTTTATCATAAGTTGGATAGTTTCTTACCGCACTTGTAAAGGTTTTTGAATGGTAACACACTTGGTCATTTGTTCTGCATCAAAACTGCCCCCATTGCATAGTCACTA
Organism: Taxus chinensis; assembly: GCA_019776745.2. Taxonomy (NCBI): domain Eukaryota; kingdom Viridiplantae; phylum Streptophyta; class Pinopsida; order Cupressales; family Taxaceae; genus Taxus; species Taxus chinensis. Next base: position 135,204 of record JAHRHJ020003107.1, on the reverse strand, counting down.
GCATCTATCTCAATCTCAAATGAATGTTGTAAATCTGGAAGTGCCAAGATCAGAGTGGTACTTATCTTCTCTTTCAGTGTATCAAAGGCTTTCTGTTGTTTTCCTCCCCACTGAAAGACCTGTTTAATACTTGTCAAAGCATGCAAAGGAGATGCAATATATGAGAAGTTAGCAATAAATTTTCTCCAGTACTGAACTGCACCTAGAAAACTCCTAACTTCCATCACATTAGTGGGTCTAGGCCATTTCACAATAACCTCTATTTTTGCAGGATCAATTCTCAATTCACCATTTCCTACAATATAACCCAAGTAAATTAAAGATGTTTTTCCAAATTCACATTTTGACATCTTCAAATACAATTTCTCTTTCCTTAGTGCATCTAAGACTTTCTAGATGTGTTTAACATGTTCATCCCATGACTTACTGAAAAATAAGAATATCATCTAAGTAGACAATAACGAAATTATCAATGAATGGTCTAAAGATATCATTCATAACTCTCATGAATGTTGCCGGTGCATTGCACAAACCAAAAGGCATCACTAACCATTCAAACAATCCCTGTTTCATTTTAAAAGTAATTTTCCAAACATCACCTTCTGCAATTCTTACTTGGTGATAACCACTTCTTAAGTCTAACTTAGTGAAATAAATTGCACTCTTTAATTGATCCAGTAAATCATCTATTCTAGGAAGAGGGTAACGATTCTTTATAGTAATCTTGTTTAAAGCACGGAAATCAACACACATTCTCCAAGTGCCATCCTTCTTAGGAACCAAAATAATTGGCGAACCACATGGGGATGTACTTGGATGAATTATACCTTGAGCCAAAAGTTCCATTACCTGTCTCTTGATTTCCTCATTCTCTACTACTGACAACCTGTACATTCCGATATTGGGAAGAGGTGCATCCTGAAGCAACTGTATCTCATGTTGAACCCCTCTTTTGGGAGGTAGACCTTGTGGATCCTGAAAAACATCATCAAAATCAGAAACAATTTTTACCAATTCATCCTTATGTTTCAGATCACAAGTCTCAAAAGCCATCTCATGTTCTTTCTCTTTGGCTTTGACCACCATGAGCACAAAATTTTTTCTTGAATTTACCAAGCCTTTTCATTTGACCTGTAGTTACCAAGGATAGATTATTCTTTTCACAGTGAGCTCTAACAATAAACTCAATTCCATCCTTTACAAGCAAATATTTATTTTCTTCCCTATAGAAGATTGCTTTACGATCATACAAATAAGGACTTCCCAAAACCACCCCACAAATATCCAAAGGAACTACATCCAATTCAACCTCATCTATAAACTTGTCTGTAATGGAAAATATGAAAGTACAAGTTTTAGTTACCTGCAGTTTTGCATCATCACAAACCCAGCCCAAAGGATAAGGCTTAGGATGTGGATTAGTTTTGAGTCCTAATTTCTTTACAACCTCCTCAGAAATTAGATTAGCTTGAGATCCACTATCAAAAAGAGTATCAATTTTTGTATGTTTTGAAATCACTCTAATGTGGAAATGATCAATCCTTTTCTTATCATCATGTATAGTTTGTTTACTAGAAGAAGATGCAACATTTGTAGTACTATTGTTGGAAATTGAAAGTTTTGATTTACCTTGAAAACTCATAGCTGTGATCTTGGTTTCATCACCTGAATCTGACCCAAGATCATGAACTGCAGTGTTTGTTTTCTTTTCCTTTCCTTTCTTAACCATCCATTTAGGTTTCAATTCAGGATGTAATTTCCAACATTTAGACTCATCATGGTTCTTTTTACAATGATTACAAAATGGTTTTTCATCTTCCTTCTTAACAGTAGAGTTTGTCTTATGCTTACCCTTTCCTTTTCCTTGTTCTTTCAAACCTTTTCCTTCAGATTGCTTGTTCTTTTGTTTAAAAGAAGAGAAAGAGGACTCCTTTGTCATTTTCCCTCATGCTTCCAAATGGGTTGCTTGAACACATACTGCATCAAGATTAGTAGGACCTAAAACAAGTATCATATGCTTTAGATAACTATGCAATCCACCAATATATTTAAGCAGTGTTTCTTCTGTGTTTAGGGAAATTCCCAGAATTAGAGCCCTTTTCCTAAATTCCTATGTGTATTCTTGAACACTTTGTCCCTTAGTTTGTCTTAATGTTTTCCAATCCATCATAGCTTGTTGCTTATAACCAAGAGGATAAAATTGTTGCCTAAGATTTGAAACAAATTCAGACCAAGAAGTGATTGCTATACCTTTGGTTTCTTCCACTTCCTGAAGCTTACTCTCCCACCAAATGAGTGTTGTGCCACCCATCCAAAGAGTTTCCAAATGAATCTTTGCTTCATCATCAACAATTCTCTGAACCCTGCAATATACTTCTATCTGCTTGACCCAGTTATCCAACTTCTCTGCATTTAGCTCTCCAGTATACATAGGCAATTCAAACTTGATATCTAACTTTAATGAAGGAAAATCAGATTTCAAAGGGTCTCTTTTAGGATTATCAGAACTAGAGATTTCTTCTTTCTTACCTTCTCTAGTTCCCTTTTCCCTTTGTCTATCTTGGTACATTTCTTCCACCATTTCCTTCATCTGTAGGAATGATTGACGAAAGTTTTCTTCCTCTCGATCCGCCATTGTAGGACTTCGAGATCATCTGGTACCAATTTTGGGATCTCCTTCAACTAACTCTCCTTCACCCTTCTTAGATCGAGACCTTGTTAACATCCAACACACAACTTGTAATCCAAAAACTATTAATCTGAACCAAAAATCAGTCAAAACCAGCTCTGATACCAGTGATCTGAAAATCAAATTTAACTAGCAATTGTTTACACAACAAAATTTGCTTTGTATTGATTCTCGATTTAAAATTAAGCGATTACGACCTTTTTATTTTTTTAATAAAATATTAAAACTTGCAAGTACTGTGCAAAAATACAGAGAAATGAAGAGAATTCACCAGCAATTTGACACAAACGTGATAACGGAGTTCGGCACTTGAGGCCTACATCTCCGGGTCTGGTTGAATGGGACCGATCTATTAAAATCTTGAAAATAATTCTTTACAAATAATTCTACAAAATTATGACCTTCTCACAGTCTTCCTCTGTCAAAAACAATAGGGGTTACTTTTTACTTCTCCTCAAAATTCCACTCCTAGCTCAAGTTATGAGCATTTCAATAATTTACACAGTCCTGAATGCCTTCAAATACAATAAAGCTCCTCTTATATTGTTTCCAAGAAGTGGCTCAATGGTTAGGACCTATTATTTTGCATGGAGGTTAAGGTTCAAATCCCCCTACCTCCACTTCCCTCTCCTTCTCTTTAGGCGGCCTTTAAGAAGGTTTATCCCACATTGTGGGTGCGCAAATGGAGGAAGGCATTTAATAATGCCTAGGGGGTGGTTTAGCATTGGCTTTTGAGCCACTTTATGCTGTGTAGATGGTGGTTTGAATTGGCCAATGTTATGGCACATGGTATGCATTTGACCTTGTTAAGTGGAGTTTGGTGCCTTATTCAGTAATGTTTATTTAAAACTTGACTTGGAATATGGCGTATATCTTGGGATTAAATATAGAGGAGGTTTAGCAAATAAATGCGTGGAATATGGCAAATAGTTATGTAATGCGTGGCATTTGGAATTGGTCTTGGTTTAATATGCACTTATCAATTAGTCCCACATGCATAGTAAAAATGCAATTAGAGGCATATATATACACAAGTTGGTATAATGATAATATGAGAAGGAGGCCAAGACACCCCTCCATAATCAAGTGTGTCGAACCTGGCTGAGGGCCCCCAGCCAGTAAATAGTGGGGTCCATTTGTCCATGAACGAGTGTCCAAGACCGGCATTCCAAAACCCACTTTTAGTCCATCACACAAATTTTCCACGTGTCGCAATATGATTGAAACACTTGGCGAGTGTGCACACGTCCAACCTGCACAAAACCCCAAATTTTGCCAGTTGCCTGAAAATTTCAACATGCTATAACTTTTACAAATGAGCTTTGTTTCCTATAAACAAGATATTGACGGATTCGTCTCATTTTTCTCCACACTTTAAAAATGACTGCAACTTATTCTGAGAAGATCTTAGATCAGTGTTTCTCGATGAGGATCCTCTGGATTAAAAGGTTAAGATTCACATTAAATTCTACACAATGTGGATCATGTTTCTCGCCACAAGATAATTTAAATATGATACATGAATGATCTTAATTTCTCTTTTCTTCTAACAAAATCATCTTGTGGTTACATTTTCACAAACTAATCATAAATTAAAATTTTGTTAAGTTTCAAAATTAACTCTTAGTATTGCACCATAAAATCCAAACGATAATTTAAATTGGGTATCGAATTCATTTATAATCCTAACTCCTAAAGGTGACTTTTCAAGGGTAGTTGGTGATCTTTTCCACCTAATACCCTTCACTCTACATGTGTGTTGGTCTAAGAGGGTTTGCATTATATTTAAATCAATTCCTCAAGAGGTACCAACTTAAGGGATCTAAACACCTTGTTACACACACGAAACCAATCCTAAGGAGGAAGCCAATAACTTAACAAAATTTAACCATTACCATTCCTAACGGATTGGGTTCATGCGAAAATGTCACTAAGCATACATGCTATGATGATAATCTCAAATTTGGGTCTTATTTCCTTAAGATAGAAGGTGTTCCATCGAGTATAATGATTTAGGTTCACCCTATAAGGTTTTAGTTTTCTACGTTATGAAGGATCACGCAAGAAGGGTAGTCATGCAATGGTTTTATACTAAGGTTGACTATTTTATTTAGATTTCCTTTCTACATTTTCAAGGTAAATAACACAACACACCAGAGATTTAATCATTAATTTCACACTGAAAATGCACTATAAGATGTCAAATTCAATTTCATTTAACATAAATATCCAACCTTTTTACAATATATAATTCTGAATCAAAATGACACCCATGGTTAAATGCACATTTCCCCAAACACCCCTAAACACTAGCAACTCATACATATTACAAAATTTCAATAATAAACCTTTCAATACATCACAAAATGTTGATTTAGCATCTACAATTTCATTGTTTCAAATAACATGCAAAAATGATATTTTTAGTGACACTTCACTTCCTCCATGTCTCGGTACCTGCAACCACCACATGGTCAACAAAAATGTTGGCATGGCATCCACCTAAATCTAGCATAATTAATGTTTTTAGTTTTTCATTTACATAATCAGAATAATTCACACACAACCAGAGAGGGTTAGAGATATATAATCATTTCATTGCACTTCATTTCTTAACTAAGGGGAGAGAGAAAGAGATAGAGAAGAGAGAGGAGAGAGAAAACACTATTTTTCCAAAAGTCAAATTTCTCAAACAAGCCACCAGATAGAGTTTCATACAATTATTTATAAGTGTCAATAAGTTTTCACAGTGGTTTATTGACTTGACTAGGGTCTCTACGACCTTCTTTTACATTTTCCTACTAGTTGCGAAAATGTCAAATTTTAGCTCAGAGGCTAAGAAACCATTCAAAACTATCTTTTCCGATGGAAAAATGCACAATAGGTAAATTCCTACATGTCCTCCTATATACCAAGAATTCACAGGAACTGACAGAATTCAGAACTAACAAATGGTTTACAAATGACTGCTGGTTTTCTAGGGACATCGGTCGTAATTGGACTAGTTACAAAAACAACAAATTTTAGCTCAAGGGATAAGAAACCATCCAAAAATAATTAGTCTAATGGATGAAAATCAATGGTTTGAAGGAAATTATGTGCTCTCCTATATATGGAGAATTCACTATTTGACTTCACTAAGAACTGAGTCCAAATGGGTTACAAACCCAACTTTTTTTCTAGAGCCACCATTCATAATTGGTCCAAACATGACCTAGTCAAACTATGACCGAAGGCCTACAAAACCCCTTTTCCAAACTAGATAGAAATGTGTTTTTCCCCAAAACTGAAGGTTACAAGAAATTTTCTTAGTAGAAATAATAGAGGTTTGTGAAGGCAAAAAATCATGTTTCTTTACTTAGGGTCCAAATGGTGAGCCGAAACAAAAACCAACTTTTCACTTTTAGCAATTCCTAAAACTAAAAATGGGGTAACAGGGCTCCTAGAGGGGCAGAAAAAAGAGCAAAAATGGTCAATTAGGGTTGATCTAAGGCTTGATTTGACTCCCCACATAACAAGGAACACAGATGAAACTTGACATCTCTTTTTCGGGTTTCAAAAGGTTGTTTTACGAGTCTCTGAAATATTACATTTTTTACTACTTTTACGAAGGGATGTAAATAGGTTTAAAGGTGTTCAAACTCAACTAGTCTAAAAGATAGGTTATAGACTATCCAATTTGATTACAAAGTTTCCAAAAAGATCTCAGAAAGAGGGTTTAAGACTATGGTTGGTGTAAATCAAGGGTTAGATTTGGATTTGTGTAAATCACAAGGTGAAGTTTTATTGTTTTGTCACTTCAAGTTTTTTTAAAATATCCAATTGTATAATTATCTAAGGGTTTAATATATTTTTATTTCATTGTAAATGAGAAACCAAAATATGAAAATTATGAAAGATGAAGGTAAAGGATACCATGCCTGGAAATACTAGAATGAATTAGTTTGAAATTGTAAAGATTTGGTTTTGCATCTCAAATAGAAGGCATTTTTTAAGTCCATTTTGCACGCATCTACAATTCCACCATTTTCACGTATTTGCTTAAAAGCTTCAATACCCATTCCAAAAAATAAAGATTTGAAAGCATTTTCAAAAATGATCGCATCCTATTAGACCAAGTTTGGTTGAGGTTCTCCCCTTTAACAATTACCATTCCATAGTCCTTTTCTTTTAACACCCACATTTTCCATGTATATGCTTGAAAGTTTCTTAAGGTTTTTTGCACAAACACCAATTTACATATAACCACAACCATGGAACTCCAGGAAGGATAACATTATGAAACAAAAATTTCTTGATAACAAACAAGTCTCATCATGAAACTTATGAGAACATTGACAAATATCAATGCATTTAAGTGAGACTACATTTTTTCCTAAATTGGTATTTTGTTTAAACAGTTCATCAAGATTGGCAACTTGAGTATTAAATTCTTTATTTTAAAAAAGTTTGAAAACTTGTAATCATAACATTCCAAATCCCATTTTATTAAGCTCTATCTAGTTGTCACCCACCTATTCTACAATCTCCACTTGAAGGCCTTGTAGGGAAGAATGAAAAGAAAAACTTGCAGAGATATATCTGGGATAGACAGAAAGGGAACTTTCAATGTCTTATTCAATACACAACAGACTACTCAAAATAAAAGATAAAGAGTAATAAAAATGGATTGTGATAGCCATTGTCTACCATGAAATGGTACAGCAATGTTATAAATGCACACAAATGGTGTCAGACTAGAAGAAGAAAAATTGAAATCACTATTTTCATTATGCCTGAAATGAAGTTCCTCCTAATCCTCAATCTTAATCTTCTTCTTTGCATACATCAAAAACAAAAACACTAGGTAGTAGTTTATTTCCTTCAAAGACATTGAAACCACTTCAATACAGATATAGATCCAGATCAAAAATTTGTATATAGTAAATGAGGAGATATTTAAGGATTACAGATTTATCTCCATGTGCAGGGCTGATTTAACCCAATATGGGACTGATTTTAGGATGGCTATCATGAGAGCTCCATTTAGCACAGTTCCCCTGTAACATTTAATTTATTTAAGGGAGAGTATACCCTATGATATTTTAAAATTGCATATATTGATAAATCTATCCAATTACTACTAAATTTTACAATGTTAACTTGGGTTTTACCGTGGTTAACACCTCTGGATCTCAATAAAGTGCTTATTATTATTATGCAAGGAAAATGACAGGTCTGAAAGGTTGTTTAAGAACCTATGCATTTTGTCAAAGGTCACCATACCCCTACCCAGGTGGATGGACCTTGGACACCTCCATTAAGGGGTGGTTTTGACATCAATTTTCACCTTAAATTACATTTATTTGACATCACCAATTCCTTTAACCAATAAATTATTTTTATTACCCACAAGCCACCTTAATAACTTGTTTATTTTTTTTATTTATTATTACATTTTGGATAAAATTTTATTTTATTTAATTTTGAATTTCTTGTTTTTTACTTACCACTATTTTGTTATTTTTATTTTTTTTATTTATAATTCTTAATTATTTATAATAGTGATCACCAAGATAAAATCCATTCACTAATGGAGGGGAATGGAGGGCATTACATATCCCTCTCCTTATAAGAGCATCTTCCTCGATGCGACACAAATGCCAAGGTTAGAAAGGTACTCATGAGAAAGGAGGAAACAATCAACAACTCATGTCACCAGCGAAAAATACTTGTCATTAAAGCACAACCACAAGGAAGAAGGAAAGGTTTGAAAATTTCTTAATGTTCTGTGAAGATTGGTAGTTCCAAGTTTACATTATTACTTAGTTAATCTTTTTCCTTTAAAATATTTCTTAAACTCAAGCTCTTAATATTTCATTTTTAGGATTTTAGTTTATTTATTTTTATGGGTGCCCAACAGAACTGACATCATGATGCCACACAAGGCCCAAACACAACACTAATGGTCCACAAGACATATTGCTACATACTTTCATGACTATATCACATCACAAGAACTCAACCAAACCATGGAAAAAACATACATGGTCCACACAACATAGTACTTGTCACACACATGCCCCTGGCACAAAAATACTCGTAACATAAGCATACTATAACAACATGGAATTCCCAACAGTACACATACAAAGGTTTCACACAACTCAAAACCATAACTATAGCTACATAGTGTCAAGATGGAATCAACATCATACCATCAATGAGGAGCATCAATCCTCAACATCACAAAACATAACCAGACTCACATGAGTACACATAAATCATAATACCAACTCCATACACCTCCCAATCTCCATAAGCCTCCCAAAAAACTCCATATACCTCCCAAAGAACAAAATTTTCCTTTTCACTCCACCAAAGAAGAAAATTTTCTTTTTTCTCCACCAAAGAGGTCGGTCACCCTATGGCCCTAGGCACATAGAGTCCAAACACCTCTAACCCAAGTGACATAATAACCCATGGTTCAACAACCCACTAGTTATCTGTAACTCCTTGGGGTGTACCCCCATACAATGAAGTGGGCCCATAGGTACCACCAATCCTTGGTGAACCCATGTCCCTATTACAACACATAACAACATTAGAACCAACATGCCAAAACAATAAGAAAAATTTCCAAGTGGCATCAAATTCAATCGCTTTGGGCCAAGCGAGAAAATATATTGAAACTCAAGGAAGAATTTTAACTTAAATTCAACTTTCAATCAAGTAAAATAAATGGCTAATTAGCCACAATTAGTGTGAAAATCATCATGTTAGTGCAACAATCAAATAAAATGCCCAAAATTGCAAACCATAACTCAACCAAAAGTTAAATAGAATAATTTTTGGTTCTAGAAAAGGAAGAGAAAAGAAAAGTCAAATTTACAAATAAAATACATATAGAGAAATATCACATCACAATCACTATGTGGCCTTATACAACCACCAAAGGGGTACTCATCAAGTTGTTGGCACTCGGATATCGAGCCTCAGCTCACAAAATATATAACAAAAGCAACATCACAAGTACCTTGGATCTCATCTGGCATCGAGTGTACATCTCAGAATATAAATAATAACTATCATAATCTTTATCTGAATCATCCTCCATACTCCCACAAGGCTCAAAATAGTCTCAACATAGTCTAAGAGGGAGGGGTACATGTCACCATCTACTGAGCCTAAGGTGTTCATGAAACACAATATACATGGTGCCCGTTGGGAAAGTGTCATGCATACCAAATGAATAGAAGTGGGTTTTCAGTCTATGTAAGACTCCACTTCCTATCTCATACTCAGTTCGAGTGATTGGTCAATGGTACACCAATGCACACATAGGTCATCTATACAAAAACCATATAGGAGAGAGAAAAAAGTACAACTAGGTCACCATATACTGAGCCTAAGGTGTTTGTGAAACACAATGTGCATGGCACCCGTTGGGAAAGTTTCATGCATACCAAATGAACAGAAGTGGATTTTCAGTCTATGTAAGACTCCACTTCCTATCTCATACTTGGATCGAGTGACTGGTCAATGGTACTCATTTCCTCTCTCCACACATACACTTTTTACCGATTGCTTCCCTTAGGGTCGGTTAGTGTAAGGTTCACAACATAACACATAACTACATTACTAACACAATGGTGATTCACACACATCAACCATAGCATCTTACACATGGTATATTTATAGGGTATAACACAACATTACTTTCATGGTTTACAATACATCACATTTCCACATAACACACCCAAAGTGCAAGTACAATACAATAGGGGTCATACGATCACCATATGCCCCTAATTCATGACATGAATCCATCACATAACACATGAAATATATGTATGATGAACATAGTGACTAACATCACAACATACAAACAATTGCAATACAACATGGTGACACAACATGATACATCACAACATGGTGGTGACATCACGATATGATCCAATTCACTATGAAACAATTTTTCATACAACACATTAGCACACATACATATCACAGAATAATAAAACACTCCAACACTTCACAGTCCACAATAACATTCTTTTCACACAACAAGGTGGTACATCACACATGAAATTCTCATTGAATTCATGAAAAAGAGAGTGAATACTCTCATCACAAGCACATCAACATCATAACAAATCCACTCTAAGTGGCATGCACAGTAGGTGCATTCATAATATCACAAGTACAACATTGGTCACATCACAACATATATCACATTACTCTTCCCATCTCCTCCACCACCATGCACAATCATCACAACTCCAATCTTTCCCAGAGGTTCAAGAGCATGAACCTCCACTCTGATACCAAATGTAATGCCCACAAAATTTGACACACAAATACAACAGTAAAAATACCAAAATAATTTTTTTACTTACATTGTTGTATACATGACACCACATGGGAATGATTTGGGTAATTCAACATCACACAAGACATTTATACCAACATGGACCCACACATATCACAAGGTGAGAAGTGATTGGCTTCACAAGGGAAGATGACACACATAACCAAGCCTACCTAAGAGGCTTACATAGGGGAGAGGTCATCATTGTAACTACCCCTTATCCCTCCAAGAAGGGATCCTGGCTAGCCTTTGGTTCCTCCAAAGCACACACACCACATCAAATTTGATAGGCCCCCTTTTCCCTACAACATAACATGCTCTTATACCTCCACTAAGACTAGCCACAAATCCCCTTGTTTCCTCCAAAACAACACACACTTCTCCCTTATTCCTCCCTTCACTAGCTACACCTTATTCCTCCAATAAAAAATGATGAAACCTCACCCCAAAAAGAAGACAACAAAACCACATGATACACATGATGCAAATCATAACTACATTTCCCAATGATAAGGAACAAACAATGATCACATTTCCCAAAATGATGAAGCACAACAACAATCCAACCACATTACAAACTTATAGATAGGATCTTCCCACAAACAATATTTTTATGATTACACATTTATTACAATCATGTTTCAAATTTAACTTAAGGTCTAGAAAGGCTCATAAATATGTGAATCATACATTCCTTTTCCTTTTGCTAAATTTCCTTTATACATTTTAACATTTAACTTAAGGTGTTTTTCATTTAATAAGGATCATATACATTGTTGCAATTACTTGTTTAACTTCACTTGTTAATAGGGTATTTATTTACACACGGCTACTAGGTCTTATCCCTAGGATTCATTTCCTAAAGGCATGCATATTGGTTTTTATCATACCTTCATTACACAATAGGAGACAAGTGTAAGACCAAAAGAGGTAAGTTCATAGTTTTTTTAATCACTAAGGGTTACACTGATTCTTTCTCAACATTTATTATACTTTAATAATTTTCATTTCATATCTTAGTCACACATTAAGTATTATACGACGTGGGTTTCTTTATTCATACACATAAAAAGGTTTATCACATTATAAGGAAGGTCAAGTTTCACTTTTCCCATGGAACAACATCTCAAATCATTACACTTCCATAAGGCCAAGCGTTAATTACAATTTTATTATAGTTATGTTCCAATAATTAGTTTAAGGATTTGAAGGCACTTAACGTGACAACATACTTTGTCTTTCTTTTGTTTCCAAGACAACTTCATTAGTATCATTTTACATTCAACTTAAAATGGTTTCATTTAATTTGGTTCATATACCTTTTGCAATTAATTGTGTAACCCATTTGTTAATAGGGACATTTGTATGCTCATGAGACTACTAGTCCTTGTTTAGGGATTCATCTCTAAGAACATGATTACATGGTTTCACATCATACATTCATTACACAATAGGACAAGTGGGAGAACAAGAGGGAATAGTCCATCATTTAAAAGATTAAGGTTCACATTAAAGTTTACACATCATGGATTTTGTTTCTCACAACAAGATGGTTTAAACATGTTACAAGAAAGATCTAAATTTCACTTTTCTCCTAGCACGTCATCTCGTGGTTTGCAAACTAATAATAAATTAACATTTTGTTAAGTTTCACAATTAACTCTTAGTATTGTATTATAGAAACCAAGACAATAATTGAAATTGGGTAAGGAATTCATTCATAACCCCAACTCCTAAAGATGAATTTAAAAGGGTAGTTGACAATCTTTTCCACCTAAATCCCTTCACTCTACACATGTGCCGGTCCAAGAGGGTTTTACATTATTTTAAATTGATTTCCTCATGAGAGTACTAACTTAAGGGAACAAATTCTCCTTGTAACACATACGAAACCAATCCTAGGAGGAAGCCACATACTCTAGACAAAGTTTAACCATTATCATTCCTAACGGTCAGGTTCACGATAATGTCACTAAGCATACATGCTATGATGATAATCTCAAACTTGGATCTTATTTCCTTAAGCTAGAAGGTGTCATCGAGTATAATGATTTAGGTTCACCCTAAGGTTTTAGTTTTCTACGTTATGAAGGATCACACAAGAAGGGTAGTCATGCAAGGGTTTTATACTAAGGTTGATTGTTTTATTTAGATTTCCTTTCTACATTTTCAAGGTAAATAACACAACACACCAGAGATTTAATCAAAATTTCACACTGAAAATGCACTATAAGATGTCAAATTCAATTTCAATTAACATAAATATCCAACTTTTGCAATACATAATTCTGAATCAAAATGACACCCATGGTTAAATGCACATTTCCCAAACACCCCTAAACACTAGCAACTCATACATATTACAAAATTTCAATAATAAACATTTTAATACATCACAAAATGTTGATTTAACCTCTACAATTTCATTGTTTCAAATAACATGCAAAAATGATATTTTTAGTGACACTTCACTTCCTCCATGTCTCAGTACCTACAACCACCGCATGGTCAGCAAAAATGTTTGCATGGAATCCACCTAAATCTAGCATAATTAACATTTTTTAGTTTTTCATTTACATAATCAAAATAATTCACACACAACCAGAGAGGGTTAGAGATATATAATCATTTCATTGCATTTCATTTCTTAACTAAGGGAGAGAGAGAGAGAGATAGAGAGACAGAGAGAGAGAGAAAACACTATTTTTCCAAAATTCAAATTTCACACAAAAAGCCACAAGATAGAGTTTCGTATAGTTATTTATAAGTTTCAATAAGTTTTCTTGTCGGTTTATTGACTTGACAAGGATCCTAGGACCTTCTTTTACATTTTCCTACTATTTGCAAAAACGTCCAATTTTAGCTCAGAGGCTAAGAAACTGTGCTTCAAAAACTATCTTCTGATGGAAAAATGCACAACGATAAATTCCTATGTGTCTCTCCTATATACCAAGAATTCACAAGAACTATATAGAACTAAGAATTTTACAAATGGCGGCTAGTTTTTCCAGGGTCATTAGTCGTAATTGGACTAGTTGCAAAAACAACCAATTTTAGCTCAAGGGCTAAGAAAACACGTCCAAAACTTGAAATTCTGATGGATGAATGCTCAACAAAAAAATTCCTACACTCTCCTATATATATAATAAATTCACCAACTGGAGTCGATAAAACTGAAAACTAGAAAATGGGTTACAAACAACGACTAGTTTTCCAAAGCCACTGGTCGTAATTGGTCTAGTTTGACTTAGTCAAACAATTACCGAAGGCCTAAAAACCCCTTTTCCAAACTAGATAGAAATGTATTTTTCCCCAAACTTGATGTTGCAAGAAATTTTCTAGGTAGAAATACTAGAGGTTGCAAAGGCAGAAAAGTGTTCCTTAGCTCAAGGTCCAAATGGTGAGCCGAAACGAAACCCAACTTTTCACTTTTAGCAACTCCCTAAAACTACAAAATGGGGTAACAGGGCTCCTAGAGGGGTGGTGAAAAGAGCACAAATGGTCAATCGAGGTCAATCTAAGGCTTGATGTGACTCCCCACATAACAAGGAACACAGATAAAACTAGACATCTTTTTTCTGAGGTTCAGAAGGTTGTTTTGTGGGACTGTCCAAAGTCATGATTTACTACCTTTTACCAAGGGATGTAAGCTAGATTTAAGAGCAAACTCAAATTCAACTAGTCAATAAGATGGGTTATAATTATCCAGTTTGATTACAAAGTTTCCAAAACATTTTAAAAATAGGGTTAAAGACTGTAGTTGGCAACCAACGAGTAGTAAATCGGATTTGCATATGTCACGAAGTGAAGTTTTATTTTCTTACTCTTGAAGTTCATTTTAAAACTTAACCAATTATATAATAATCAAAATGAGAAACCAAAATATGAAAAATTATGAAAGATGAAGGCAAGGGAGACCATTCCTAAGGAATGAAGCCGGTCAAAATTGTGGGATTTGGTTTTGCATCTCTAATAGGCATTTTTTCAGGTAGTTTGCATGCATCAACAATTTGACCATTTTGTATTTTATTGAAAGCTTCAATACCCATTCCAAAAAATGATTTGAAAATTCTCCATAATGACCAAATCTTGTTAGACCAAGTTTTTTTGAAGTACTTCCCTTTTAACAATTACCATTTCACAGCTTTTTCGAAGCACCCACATTTTGTATATGCTTGAAAGTTTCTAAATCTTTTTCAATGAACCCATTTTCACAACCCACACACCGTGGACACTCCAATGGGATAACATCGGCTGGGGAATTTCTCGAAAATCCTTTAAGTTCATTGTCATGAACACCATTATGAGAACATTAAGTAATCAACACATTTCCATGAGACTACATTTTTTTAAATAGGTATTTTGTCAAACAGTTCACGTGGCCTAGAGTATTCTTCCTTATTTTGCATACATGTCCACCAGAATATTCTTGAAATCATAACTGATAACAAGGATCCACTTGTATTAAGCTCTACTTGTTATCCCTACCTTGTTCCATAGCTTTACACTGGCATAGGGAAGAATGAAGGAGACAAAACTTACAGAGATATATGTGGGATAGAAAGAAATGCACTCTTCATTGTCTTATTCAATACATCAACTACTCCAAATATAAGATAAAGAGTAGAAAAAATGGAAGTGGTAGTCGTTGTCTACCATGAGAATGGTGTGGCAATGTTATAGTTTACACAACATAGCATCGTAGAAGAAGAAGAAGCAAAATCACCGCAACTAGACGTCATTCCTGAACATAAGTTCCCCTAAACCTCAATCTTATTTCTCTTCCTTTGCGTACATCAAAAAAAATAGATGCAGGAAAATAGTTTCCTCTCAAAGACAATTGAACGCCTCTTCTTAAATACAAATATAGATCCAAATAAATCAACTTTTATATAGTAATATGATGAGATATAATGATTATAGATTTTTCTCGTGTGCATTACTAATTTAACCCATAGTGTATTGATTTTAGGATGGCTTTGCAATAGCTCCATGTAGTGTATTGATATTTTGATTATTTGATTATGAGAGTGCATATCCCTATTCTATGGAAATACACATGCTATAATTGTCCAATTACTGCTAAATTTCAGTTAAGTTGGGTTTTACCCTGGTCAACACCTCAGTATCTCAAATGGAATGTTTTTGAATTATTATGCAAGGAAAGTGACAGGTCTAAGATGTTGTTTAAGATGTGTCTAGATATTAAATTCCCTGGTTGAGGGAACCCATGACCTGCCCAACTAATGGCCTGCCACACCCCATTGAATTCTTCCACCACCCCCACCAAACGCATTTAGTTGGACCAATTATTTTATATATAAATATTATTACTTTTTTAATATTAATATTAAACCACGTTTTATTTTCATTCATTTATTTGTGTGTGTGTTAATCTTATTTTTAATATATATATATATACATATATATATATACATATATATATATATATATATATATGTATATATATACTTGGCATATATATATATATATATATATATATATATATATATATATATATATATATCTTGGCATATATATATTAAAAATAATGATCAAGTATAGATATCTTTAATACATCCACCAGAATATGCCAAGAGATATGAATCTCAAGATTCTTGTCTTGGTTTTGTGTAAAGTATTTTTAACAAATTCATTACACGATCTAACACCAAAACTCATCTTGGTATGTAGAGGAGGTGGTTATGAAAAATTTCAATCTCTCTTGAGCACGAAAAAAAATCAATTTAGTTACCTTACAGAAAATTAGTCACACAACTTCATCGAACCAGAACACTTCGTAGATGGGAAAATGAAAAAAATATGGAAGGGGGCACTACATATCCCTCCCCTTATAAAATAATAATCCTCAATAAAACACAAATTGAAGGTAGAAGAGGCACTCACAAGTTCAAATAAGCCTTATAGTGACTCATGTCACTAGGAGAAAGGTTCTTACCGCTGAAGCACAAACACAAGAGAACAATCAAGGTTTGAAAATTTCCTAATTCTTTATGTTTTGTGAAGATTGGTATTTCTTTTACTTTATTACTTGGTTATTGTTTTCCTTTATATAATTTCCTTGATTCAATACTCGTAATACTTTCATTGTTTAAAAATTTGATATCATTACTTCCCAGGGTACCAAAAAATACATGACATCACGAGGTCGTAAGTGACCAAAAACCATAACACATTACACCCCTTTTTCCTCCACAAAATTACATAATGATACCTATCATCTCAATATACACAAATGAAATTCCCACATCACAAACATTAAGTTCACAATGACATATATGCATAACCACACAACATAATATGGCATATCAACATCAATAAATCACAAATAGGACATGTGATCAAAGCAATATTAAGTATTAATGTCTCCCAGAGTGTCAAGCATGAACTACCACCTCCCATCATCATGAACAACAAAATCCATCATCATCCACAAAGTAACCAAATACCATAAGTCAACAAGTTTTCATTGTTTATAACACATAATTTGATGGGATCTTAAGGATTTGAAGGGGTTTTCAAGGAATTTTTGTAGCATAATGGATACTAATGTGATGTTTTATATAAATTTCCAAGTTCCAGGTTCTATCATCCACTCATTTTCATGTTTTCAATTGGTTGAAGGGTTGGAGGTGATAGTTTAATTTATACATGTGGTGATACATAGAGGAGTGAAATGACATATACAAGAGCTAAAATGTAAAGAGTATGATATACGTTTATGTTCATTTGTTTTATCATGACAAGAATCTTTTCAACATAAGGATTGATATGTGGTTTTCAATTATAGGAGGTTATTTTCATCTTGCAATACATGGTAAGAATGATTTTCTGCAAGAATTTCCCTTAAGGATTGTTATACAAAATTTTGTTTGCATAGCTTTTCTCATGGCGGGTCCAATATGAAGTTTTTACAAGATACGTCATGTTTCACAATACAAATATATCCACTTGATATGCAAGAATGTCATATGATAAGATCTCACGAAGGGAGAATTTAGATATTTACATAATGTAAACATAGTCTCAAGATATGAATAAGATACTCCCACAAAAATCCTTTACCCTCCAACCTCTAAAAACAAACCCTTTTTCCCTCAAACACAACCAAAACTCTAATAAACACAACCCTTTTACCTCCAACAAACAATATTTTTTAAGTGAAATAAAAAAATATCAACATGTTACCTTATTTCTTCATCCAACAAGGCATGGTCACCCTATGTCCCTATGCACATAGAACCCTATCACCTTCACCCAAGTGGCATAGTAACTTGTAGCTCTAAATATACACAACCCCATGACCCCTTTGGGGTGTACCCCCATACAATGAAGTGGGTCCATAGTCTCCTACCACTCCATGGTGAACCCATGAACCTACTCTAACACATCACAACATTAGAACCATCTTGTCAAACAATTTCAATTGCCAAGTGGCATCAAATCCCAAGCCTTGGGCTAAGTTAGAAAACTTTTAAACTCAAAAGAAAATTTTAAACTAAGTGAAATAAATGGCTAAATAATCACAGTAATGCAAAGCCCTGTTGTTAGAAAAAAAATCAAATTAAATGCCCAAAATTTAAGCATGCATCAATCAAGAAAATTTTTGGTTATTAAAAGAAGAGAGAAAATATCAATTGATGAATAAAATACAAACATAGAAAAATCACATTTGCGATCACTATATGGCCCTTTTGTGGCCACCAAAGGGGTACTCATCAAGTTTCTAGCACTCGAATATCAAGTTTCATTTCACAAAATACATATAACTAGAATAAGCATATATCCATATATCTTTAAATCACATATACGAGGATCCACATAGTCAGTATCACATAGGATTGTTCGATGGACAACCCAAATAAGAGAGAGAAGGGACTCTAGTTTGCATAAGAGGAGCCTAAGGTGTGTGCATCCACAATATACTGAGAAAGATTGAAGTATACCAAATGGATAGAAGTGAGTTTTCAATCTACATGAGACTCCACTTCCAAGCTCTTACCCAGCTCAAGGTTATGGGCACCTGGTTCACATCTTCTCTCTCCACACTTACACCTCAAGGCTACCTGTAGGGCTAAACAAGTGTAGGGTAACATTAATACCACACAATTCACTGAAATTGGTAGTCACAACAACCAATATGAATAGATACATATAACACTCTCATGCAACAACAATGGACAATACAACACAACACAACAATTTACTCATCACAACATGCATCAAATTTCAGATTCTCACTATGTTTCCCTCACGAGCGTAACATCACACATTTACAAGGTAGTACAACACTGCAATTACTCTCATGAGTATTTATTATTACTAGTTTAAAAAATACATAGATCTACATCATGTTCAAATGACCACCACATTGCAGGTTTTCCCACATTACAATATGTTTTCTAATCACCACAGATATTTCGTCATTCCTTAACCACAATAAAAAAACAACACATGATGCACATCACATATAAAATTATTGATTCCATAATTAAGTTTTATGTTATTCCTATAGGTTTGAGATTATGAACCTATGCTCTAATACCATATGTCATGCCCATAATTTTCACACCCAAATACAACAGTAAAAACCAATATACATATTTTTTTTATAAACCACATTTACTACTACTACAATAGTCACCAAATACAAGTATAGGTCTCACATACACACCAAGTTTCACAGTTTACATTTTTCCAAATGATATACAACTAACTATTTTACATTCACATACATTACATCTTGTAATCAAGAGATGTTGCCGGTTTATGGAATTCACCATTAAAGTTGTTAGGGCCCATAACTCATATTTTGAGAAGAATTATTTTTTGTTCTAGTTTCAAACAATGTGTCAACTCTAATCTCAATTCTCATTAGTTCTTTCGAAGCCAAAATAGTTTTTATTCTTATAAGAATATTCAATGAAGGCAAGTGTGGCCTTGACACACAACCCAAGCATACATAATCCATCTCAAAGAATGAGATATTCTCTCAACACAATTGCTTCACCCAATCATTTTTCTAGGCATCATCCCTCTGCAAGTTATAGACAATGCACACGTGCCAGATCTTAATTGAGATGGTTGTGAAATGATATAACCTTATAGAAATGATATCTCACAGGCCAATTTTTATGCTTGATTATAAACACAAATGCAAATAAGGATGATCAAAGAAATCACAACTCCCTATTAATACCATTGCAATAATTGTAGACAAAAAAATTAGGGGGGATACCACATGTTCAAAGAATATATTTACAAAATATAGCCTTGAATTTCATCTTCACACAAGCATCAATATAATTATATAGTTTTGAAAATTGATTCTCTATATGAAATCACAATCATAAGCATCTTTTGGAGTGAGATAATTTGAAGGAAAAATCAATTGATCTATACTCACAAGGTTATTTAGTTGGCACTAGGAAATACTATCTAGTTACCTTTGTCTCTGTATTCATGAGTCTGGTTATGGTTTATATTATGTATTATTGATGTATCTTGCAAATATTTACCTTTAGATTTGGCCAATAGAAATATTGCATAACAATTACTACTGCTTTCTCTATTCTTAAATGCCTACTTTATGGAAATTGTTTCTTAACATAATTTCTAGTGTCTTTAATACTCCAAAATGTTTAGTTACGCTCTAACAATGCACTTCTAAAATTATCTCACATTACCTTTCAAGATTACAACACAAAAAGGGTCTAGTTTTAAGTTCGCTATCTAATAATCATGCTAAATTACACGAATTTTCCATAATATTTATTTACAAAAATTTCAATGAAATTTTAGCTAAAGTACAATATAGTATTTCATTATATCATTAAATTCATACAATATAGATGCAAATGTCAACTTTTCTTCCATGATTAATACATGTACAAATGTTAAAATAATACCAATATTTCAAATTATGTGTAAATTACACTTTTTATAGTAAACAACTTTAACTTAGATTTGCATCATTCATTATGATCCTATTTACACAACCTGCAACTTGCCGATTTAATATAAATTGAATTAAATCTTAATTTCAAAGTAACTACTAGATTTTTGTGATGCAAAAATGATAAAATATAGTAAATGGAAAATTAAAAAGCATGAAATAATGTGAATCCCTAAGAAAAAGAGAGAGAGAGAGAGAGAGGATGACATAGATGGTTTCGCACGATTTGGAGATGATTTGGCCAGGTGAATAGTTGGAACAGACTCAAAGAATAATTTTCAAGGTTCACTGGAGGTTCTGAAACCCTTAGATGTGAAGACAAAAGTGCCCATGGGAGGACATGAGTGTTGGGTTCTAGTGACTAGATCTGGGCTCTAGTGTCCACCCAGATGATTGGGTTTTGATCCTTTCTATTTAGAATGAGCTTTGCTTTTGATCTATGTTTGTCACTCTAGATTTTTCCCAATTTCTTTTTTCACACATGTAACATGTAAAAAAATGTCTAGATGAACATACCTACAAACCACATCAAACCCTAAAAATAATGATGTGGTTTGTGGAGTCATACTGACCCCGATGGTCATTCGAAGAGTGAACATAGTACTGAGAGTTGTACTACATTTCATACTCCATGTAGTTTTGTAGGAAAGTGTATGTAATGATTCTCTTGTGCAAGTTACACAATGATAGAGGGATAGATTTTGAATATAGAAAATGTATAGAATGTGTGAGATGGAATAGAATAGACTTCCCCTCCCATGTTGTGTATATAAAGTGATATAGCCCTTGTCCCTTGAGTGAATGTGCTAGATGGATGCTTTGTAATGTGCTTTAGTGTTCCTTTGGATGCAAGCTTAGGTGATAGTAGATAATGCTTAGTTTTTGGTCCCTTATTTGAGATCACATAAATATGTATATATATGATTCCCTTGTTTAGAATTTTGTAATTGATAACAAGAAGGCCAACCCAAAAGTAAATAAGATTTCCAAGAAGATAAAAGAGACCCAAAATAGTGAGCGAAAAAGTGACAAAGGGTCAAGAGTTCCCAGAGAGGATACAAGAGCACTCAGGCACTAGTTGTCCTAATTGGTTGCACTGCGTTTGAGGCCATAAAAGATAAATAAGTCAAAGTTCTGATAGGGTTGTAGGGTGTGTAAGGTCAAATAGAAAATAAGAGACAACTAAAAGAGGGCAAAAGACATTCATCAATTACTATTTTTCTTGCTTAGGAATCATGTATACATTAGTATGCTTTAGGACCTAGAAATGTACCCAAGTGCATAGATTTTATGTCTACACACACATTGTTTAAGGATTTTATGGAACAAAGGGTTAGATCAGCGTAGCTGAGTAACACCAAATCACATTACTACTACATTGGGTACATTTAATAGTTAATTTAGAGTTAGTGGATTCTTAAAATATATATTTTCCATACTTGTTCAAATTTTTCAAAATTATCTACCCATTTTCAAGTTTTACAGATAGCTTGAGAGAGAGAAAATGAGAGAGAATGCAATGCATTGGATTTTAAGTTCAGTATAAAAGGATTACCATAACCAAATAAGGGTAGAGTTAACAACCACAATTATTGATTCTCCTTAAACTCAATTTTCAAAATCTTTAAAGGTTATATTGGTTTGTATGACCTCTAGTAAGTGTTTTAGGTTTCAATTCATTACTATAGAATGTGACTAAGATAACATGTGCCAAATTACCCTCCTCATTCCAGGATTTTTCAGTACAATAATGATTTTAAGCTACCCAAACCTTGTTTTAGACATTCAACATACATCCTCTCAATGAACATAGGTTCCAACATTGTACCGTATTATAGACTTGTGTGAGTCTTGTCCCCTAGTTTGTAGTTCTACAACTTGCCAAAGCATTAAAATCTTTGACAAAAATTGTTCTGGGACCCCCAAATGGAATCTCTATTAAACTTGTAAACTATTCTCTTTCTATACATATGTATTTGAGAAATTTCTTATTGAAATCAAAAACGTTATAATCGAGGCTCAAATTGGTTTGAACGACTTTTTGAATTACTACTGAGCTGAAAATGCTTATAAGTTTGCTTTTGCACGCAAGTCAAGGTAAAAATTAAGCCAAGTTGCCTCCGAGATGATTTTTAAAAACATCTTATTTAGGTTGAACTCCATAAATAGATTTAATTATGTAACATATAAAATCTCCATATAACAACAAATAAGGTATAATACTCAAACTTCCCTAAATTGAAAGGATTATGCCAAAGTATATGGTTTCTAGAGGGTTTGCCATCAAGGTAAATGGTTATAATTGGACCATTTATCAAGGTTAGAAAAACCCATTATCCCAAATCACGATTGTGTGATAGTGTTTTGGAAATTATAAAATATGGGTGGATTTGGTCATCAAGTAACATGTACAAATTGATGATAACAAGTGGAAGTGAGGTGTAAGACAAGTTCATCTAATTGAGGACAATTTGTGGATGAACATATCTAAGGCGCTACATATGTG
This sequence comes from Taxus chinensis, assembly GCA_019776745.2. Classification (NCBI taxonomy): domain Eukaryota; kingdom Viridiplantae; phylum Streptophyta; class Pinopsida; order Cupressales; family Taxaceae; genus Taxus; species Taxus chinensis. Next base: position 111,683 of record JAHRHJ020003107.1, on the reverse strand, counting down.
TCCCTTTTTGTTCTGACATGAAATTTGTCTCTAGGATATGGTTTTCCATGTCTTCCAATTTCTTGTTCTGGATTAGTGTGATGAAATGATCTATTTGGTGTCCAATATTATTCAATCCCTTTACCTATCCGAAGGTAAATTCTAGATTAATCACAATTTACGCTAGATATGACCCCACCATACCAAATTGATGTGAAAGCACTACACCGTGTCCAAGACTTCAATAGTTCAGGATCAAGCCAATTGAGGGGTAGTTCTCCCAATACTATGAAGATGGTTACTTGAATAAATAATGTAAACAATATGGATCACAATCAACTTTTGCAGGCCAATACAACCATTGATTCATGTGAGACATAGGGATAATAGAGGCATTCTTTTCAGAATTTGAATAGCTTTGTTGTATTGTGTTATAAGGTATAAAATGATTTCAAAGGCCTTTATGCCCTTTTTATTTGTGTGCACTTTGAAATCTTGGGATTCCCTAGAAGCTTAGATCTTTGAGTTATTCTAAATGTGTTTATGGAAATTGAGTATTCAAAATATTTCCCGCTTGTAAACTGACCCAAAAGTAGGTTATTTGGCCATAAAATAAATCAAGTTGTGCATTTGAAAAGATGATCATTGCAAGTACACAACCTAATCACCTCAAGTTCATAGATGTGGATATTTAAGTCAATTGATCCTATGAGATAAGCCAATAGGTATCATAAGTGAAGGTCATAATATTAAATTAGTTTTGATACATATGATAGTCTATAGATGTGTTTTTGTAAAGTATGCAATGATTCTTGAAGTGCTAAGCTCTTGAAGAATAACCATGACCTAATGGAATTAGGGTAATATTCACAATATGCAATATAAGCTTCTCGATCCTAAGGAAGAGAATATGAAACACTCCTTTTCCCATATGATCGAGCAAAAGACTTTAATCTAGTCAAAATTCCCAGTAGGTCAGATGGAAAATAATGTTTAGAATAAAATCTCAAAGTGATTTTGCCAAGTGCAATAACCATATTTAAGATTTGTTTACTAATAGTTTAATGCAAATGATCTTTTGCAAAATTGGTCCCTATGTCATAACGTGACACAATAATTTCTCACATATTGATGTTGGATAGATCTATACAATGAATTGCAGAAATATATTAATGAAGTGGACATGGATCCATATATATGGTGGAATTCTTTTCCAATAAAGGGGATGATGTTGGAGATTGACATCATGATGGTTTATGATTGTTACATGCATATCCAAAGATACCATTTTTCTGGTAATTATGCACTTTTCCATGTTCTCTTCACTAACTTGCTTATTTACAGCTAGAAACATGAATAACATAATCATGTTGCCTTTCATAACCCTAGATCAAGTACCCTTTTCCGTTGGAACATAAAATACCAATTTATGTCCATCTCATCATATTCCATCCTTGCCTAAACACCATCCTCATGTCCCCGTATGTTAAATACCCACAATTTAATATTACTTGTATGTGGAAAGGAGTATTCATAAACATTTTTGATACCGTGGGACCATACACTCGATGATTTAATGCATGCATCAAAAAACTTTGTAGACACTAGAAAGATTAAATTTGCTCATGTATCAAGAACACTCTTACATATGGACAATTTCACCAAAGACAATGATTGCAATTTGACTCAAAACAATGCAACAGTTTTGTGTTTAATCAGATACATGAGTTGCAAGAAGGCCTTTTCAGAAAAACATTGAAGAAATTTAACAATATTTTTGTTCAAATGTTGGGCTACTCCATTTGTCCATGACCATTAACATGCTTAAAATGCGATTATGACTTGTATTTGTTTATAGTTGTAGAGGTATACGAATGTGTTTAACATTATTGTTGTCGATGTAAATTTTATTAATGAACCGAGCTTATTATTGGGTGGTGTTCATACTTCTTTATGGGTAGAAGAGAAGGAATAAAGGATATAACTCATAATCATTATCAAGTACCAACCTTTTGTGTTTTTTATGTCACGTGGACAAACTGACCTCTTTATTTGTACTTGTGATGTATTTTACATGAATGTGAATGGCCATTTGGAGCTTCTCACGTAGTTTTTGAAGCTTCTTTGAAAATCATAAGGACAAATGAATTTCTAATGATTTTACGATGGTATTAAAAATGCTGTATACTAATATTATTATCAAGTGTATATATCTTAAATAACTCCACTAGGATATGCTAGGAGATGAATTTAAGGATTCTTGTCTTGATTTTATGAAAATAATGTGTAAAAAATTCATTACGTGATCCAACATCGAAAATAATCTTGGGATGAAGAGGGGGTGGTTATGATAACTTTTACTCTTTCTCGAGAAAGAAAAAAAATCAATTTATTTGCCTCGTTGCGAATCGGTCACATGACTTCACCAAACTAGAACACTTCGATGATGGGAAAAACAAAGTGAAAATGGAAGGGGGAACTACATTGGTGGTGAAATAAATTTTGGATAAGTTATAATTGAATAGGGTTGAGTATCAAAATCCTTACCTAGTTTCATGGTTGTATGCACCCAAAAATTACATGGTGCAACATTGAAACATGACACTTTTCTAATGATGATAAAAAATATTTCTAAGATGAGAATGAGATCCTGATCTGTCCCTCTCTTCCTTACATACCTTCTTTGACTCAACCCACCCCTTTCACTTTGTTTTCAGACATAAATTTTTCCCACAAGACCACCTGACACCAAATTTGGGTCACACTCCCCCTTTACCCCACATGTATATTAATTTAATTACCTACAATTAAATTAATGCCCATTCTCACAATATTCATTATTTAATTACCTTAATTAAACTAATTTCCACCTCACCTAGACACCTCACCCCACCACATCACCTAGACACCTCATCATAGACCTATTCTTAGCATGTTTCCTTTTAACTAGGACTCAATCTCCACTTACCATAGCTAACTAAGACTTAGTCTAACCCTAAAACAAAATGCCTATTCTTCCTCTAACCACATGCACACTTATCTACAGTGCAAATGCCATTTTGATCCGCAACAATGGACAAAACTGGCCAAAAAGATAGCCAAGATCTGTATTTTGGCAACCTAGGATATCCCATCTTAATCGACGCCAGTCAACCCTAAACCGATGTCGGTCACCCTAAACCATCATCGGTTACCATATATTCACTTTGGTAACCTTGTTTGAGAGGTTGGAAGAATTATTCAAGTTTTGGAGAAGAGAGATCTGCATGCAAGCACGCACCAGAGCACTCTTGCACATCCAGACATCCTGAACCAACACCAAGCACTGATCTGAAGGGAAAGCATTCACGGTAACATTCTGGGAAGCACGACCGCAACACTGACCACCAGTTCCATGGATCAACCATCACCTCCATCCAACCACCAGGTCTACAAGTACAAGTAAGTACATTTGGATCTGCATCTTTCTATACTTAGATTAGTTTCTTTATCTCTGTTTGGGAGTCCTAGTCTCCTTTGCATCTCATCACCTCTCACCTTCCTGCCAATCCCTCCACCTAACCACCTACAACCTCCCAGCTCTCCATACCCAACTCCAGACATCTCTGAGTATTCCCAACACTGTCATCAACCTCACCATTCTCTGTCTATTCTCTGTGCAATCACAGAGAATCATCAAAACCAAACTTATTGAGTTTTATCAGCCCGACCCTACCAACGTCAGTTAACCTAAACCATCATCAGTTTCCTCTCAACCGGCATCAGTCATACCAGACTGACATCGGTCTCTGTATCTGGTAAATCTTCCTATAACAACAACCTCATAACATTCACCCAAATAACCCAAACCACTCAAAACTTGACCCTGACCTGTCCCAACCACCTTATTCACCTATCTAACTTCCAGATCTGATCATAACCTAGCCTGTTAGATTAGATTTTCTTATTGTACTTGAATGAGACACCTAAATCATATCAACTACAGTAGGATATTATTGGTTTACGTTATTTCTTGCATTAAGTTGTGTTAAACAGTGGATTGACAACCATCTAGGAAGTATCACACTTCCCAGATCTAGCATACGCTAGGCAGTCCACTGACATATATTGTTTAATATTCTTCTTGTGGTCTTGTTTTGTATTTCAGGTAGTTCCTCCTAGCAAAAAGGAAGTTCTCACAATCAGCACTGGATCAGGAAATCAGAACGCATGCACTCTACCTTCCACCTTCATTCACAGGTATTCCTCCTCACCCTTACCCTATATGTTTTGCTCTTACATACATAAATTATGGGTGAAACATTTTGGCATGCCCGGTGGGACCCTCTCTTGGGTTCATTGCATTTTCTTCATATAGGGAAACTTTTTGTGTGTTTTATTTCCTTTTTAAAAATACACATTTAATCTTCTCCCTGGTAATATTCTTTTCTTCTAATTGTCTAAATGACATTTTCATTTGGTGCTTAAAACAAACCAATTCTTTCTTCTTGCATTTGCATAGTAGTGAAAGAGCACATTCTTGACCTATTCATCATTTGCTTCATCGAATATAATTGTCGATTTGGGTTATAAAATTTGTTGCATTTCATCCTTGTATGTTGCATTATTAGCTCACATTTAAAAATGAGGGCAACCTATATGCTGGAAGTCATGCCCAGCTGATGGTTGACACAATTGAACCGTAGAAAGCACTTTCTTCTCTCTCTCTCTCTCTGCCAAACTGCACAAATTTGAATTTACACATCTTCTTAAACAACATCCCACCTAGAAGAAGTTGTCAACAATCACACGATCAGAGGATTGACAGTGGGCACCCAGTTGGTTATCTTTGTCCAGTCATCATCTCAGAGAAATGATCACCCCCACCATAACATAACCTGAAACCACCTTTATAATTTCATTCTTCATAGGATGCCTTCCCAACCAAAAAATCTATTCTAAATTCACAAGTCAGTCTTAAATAGCATAAGCTAAAACAAACATAAATTCACTTTTAGGATTGCGTGTTTTTCTTAGCTTTGTTCTTGACTTGCGTTTTGAGGTGTGAGGTTACGATTCTTCATTTTTCTTCTTCCTTTCACACTCCACCATCATAGTTGGAGTATTCTGACTATTTTTGAGTGTGTCAGGACCTCATCTTATCATTCTCAGATTTCTGGGTTGATCCTTCATCTAGTTTAATTCACCAAAAATCCATTTTTCTTCATTTCTTCTAATTTCACAGTAATCAGTGTCAATCCAGTGACCGTCATCAGTTTACATCTAACGATCATCGATTTACCTAACTGGTGTCAGCTTCTAGCTCTTTTGGTTATTTTACCTGAAACAACCTTCATCACCTATTCTTTTCTATTTTTGGTCCTCAGGACACCATCATATCCCCAACATTCTGATATCTCTGTCAGATACAGTTTCCCCATTTCACATTCATCAATTTTGTTTCATTTCCTGAAATTGGTATTTCCCACAGTGACCGGTATCGGTTATCATAACCATCATCGGTTCCCCTTTAACCATCATCGGTCATACTGACTTTTTTGAGTTGTTGTGTTTGATTTTTAATCAAAACACTGACCAAATTTACCCCCCAGACTTCATCCTTCTCTGCTTCTGTTGTTTTCTGTGTCATTTACAGAATACAGTTTTACCAGGTCAACACTAATTCACATGGTGTTGACTCGCAGCCAAACTAACACCCTTGTATTTCACACCAGCCATCAGCCACTCGCACCTAGTCCATCACCATCCATCCATCCTGTCACCTATGGATCCAACTCACCCTGTCACCATTTCTATCGGCAATGAGGAGTTAGCAAGACTCCTTGATCAGAATCTCGTGGCCTTACAATACTATCTTTCCCACTCATCTACCCGAGACTCCTCAGGACAGCTAGTGTACGACATGCCTGTATCTATCCCTCCTGCCCTCGCCCCCACTTCTACGTCAGCTACCACTAGCTCGGTGCTTCCCTCATCCACATTACCCCTTGTGGTCTCTCAGTTAGGTCCCACCTCTACCATAACTGTTGCCCCAACGACATCTATTGCACCCATGGTGTCAATCGTTCCTTCACCAACCACTTTGAACATGGCCCCATCTGCCCCCTTTTCCTCATATATACCAGTTGCATCAAACCACCTCTAGTGTCAGTAACCCACACCCCGTTCCAAAACCTGGTTCTTTCCATCCCTCAGTCTCTACCACCCATTACCATGAGAGTCGTTATGACCACCCCACCTATTTACACACATCACCAGCAACCCCCAATCTCATCTATCACTTATTCAGGGTACATTCCACCTGTATCTATTCCCCCTTCACAGTTTTCATATTCGACACCCTCATGTACTGGGATGCCATCCACATCATACACCCATCATCAACCTCCCTTTACTGCAGGAGGCACCCATTCCTCACAACCCACCAATGACCTCATTAGGATGATGATGGAAAAGATGTAGACATTAGAAGCATCAGTTTCTGGCTCTCGTAACTCCTTGACCTATGAAAAAATCTGTAATGAGCCTATTCATCCATCCATTCCTATTCACCCATACCCTATGCATTGGGAAATGCCCAAGTTCAACCATTTCAATAGTAAAGAGGACCCACAACAACACTTGTGGTCATTCAAACATGGGTGCTACCTAATTTCCCATGATGATGCTTTTCTCTTACAAACATTTCCCATGTCCCTAACAGGACCCACCTTAGATTGGTACAACAGTTTACCTAGACATTCCATCTACTCCTTCAACCAAGTGGCTCAAGCATTCCTGGACCACTTCTCGATCAATGTAGTCAAAAAAGTCACCATGACCAACCTATATTCGACACGACAGTATGACGATGAATCTATCACAGATTTCATTGCTCGCTGGTGAAGTCTTATCAACCAATTAACATTCCAGTTACCTCAAACTGAACTTATTGAGTTGTTCACTAGAGCTTGTGCTAGACACATCTCACCAACTCTTCAGGTACAAACCTTCCAAACCTTTGATGAAGTGTTCACCATGGCACGAAAGCTGGAAATTCACCATTGAAGAAAAGAAAATCCAATTGCAAAACAAGAACGCCCCATTCAAACCAAATGATTCTTCTTCATCTTCAAAACCCCAAAATAATTATTCAAAAGCCAAAGGATCTGCCAACGCGGTAGTTCTCAAAGTGGGTCCATCTCATCCCTCTAATCAAGCCCAACCTTCTTCCAATCTTTCCCCTATCCAGACCTTTCAGTTCCGGTGGGAGCAGCAGAAGTACACTTCAATTGGAGAGCCCTATTCTTCAGTCTTGGAAAATCTTCTTAAAGCTGGAGCCATTACACTTCCTCCCATAAAACCTCATACTGGTTTCAATCCCACTCATCCTATGCCTGCATGGTATAAGGAACATGACTACTGTAATTATCATCGTGTCAAAGGCCATAGTGATGGTAACTGCATAACTTTTAAGAACATTGTCCAAGAGATGATAGATAATGGAGACCTCGTCGTGGACAACCCAAATGCACTGGAAAATCAAAATTTACACATCTTTAAGAAGTCATTCCCTAACCATAAACCATCATCTAATCAAAATAGTGAACCTTCATCCAGTGAAAACAATGTCTGTGAAGTCCACATGGTTTTTGATATCATACCGGTCATTCCTCAAATTTCACCTATTTCATCTATTGAGGAAATTCTGGCACAAGCTCCTCTACCCACAGAGGAGCATACCTCTTCTACTCCTTCACCCACAGAGGAGTCCCCTTCATCTCCCCCTACTCTCACAGAGGAACCCACATTTTCTACTGATGCCATTCCCCCATCTACCTCACAACCTACCAAACAATCAATAGTATTAACTCTCCCATCCACAGGAGAATCATCATCACCTTCTCCTCCACCAAGGGAGAAGTCTACCTCACCCCACCTACCATCTCTCCTACCCATGGGAGATTCTTTAGACATGCCACTACCTATTGGGGGAATTTCTCCCTCAGCATCCTAGGACCCCATTGACATGATCTTGACTCTTTTACCCACAGAGTCTGAGGCTAGCCAATTCCCTGTCTCACAGACATATTTTATAGGGATTTCCACCAAACCAACTGCATCTCCTCCTACAACAGTCCCATTTTCACGGCTGGCCGATCACTTGGATTACGTTGATAATTCCATGCTCTGGGGACATCTTCGGCTCCCCTTTTTGACTCAAATGCAAATGTTTCCTGAAGATACTTCCATGATCTACCCAAAGGTATTTCCAGCAACCAGATCAACCCTGACCATGCCTATCAAATGGATTCTTCCTCATCCCATCTACCTACATCCAAACCTTTACCCATGACTAAAACCATTCCAATACCTAAGAACCTACCCACACCTATATCTTCATCTGTATCTAGACCCATCACTACCTTGGGTGTCATGCTGACGTCAAGCCTTACCCATCCACCTGTCAAATTGGACTTAGCCACATCTTCCCAAACCCACACCAAAGTTATTCCTCCACCTAAAAGGAAGACCCAACCTTCTAGGCCACATACACCAGTCTCACCTACCACACCTTTGTCACCTTCACCCCTTCCATCCATCCTAGGGCCTCACCCATCAACCCTGGCCAAACAGTCTCCTACCTAAGGCCAATAAAAAGATAAGTAACCTACTACTTCATCATGATCCCTTCGTTACACCTCATTTACCTTCATGAAAAACACCCTCACACTCACCCGTACATTTATTACCACCTATACCTCTATCAGTTACTATAACTCCAACTTTTCCTATACGACTTCAACCCATACCATCCACCCAGCCTCTACCAACCACTTCCACCACAACTCTATTGTCCCCATGGGTAACCCATCCTCTTCCACCATCTTCTTTCCCTTCTGCATCACATACTCCCATGTCACCTTTACCCAAGAAGGTGCAACCCAAAGACAAGAACCCACTACCCTCCAATAAGGTAGTTAAACCAACAAAACCTTCCATTGCTAGCTCTTCTACCACACCTTTACCCAAGCAGATGCCATCAAAACCTAAGACAGTACCACTTACCAAACCAGTGGTCCAACCCATTCCTCCTCCTATAACACCTCTTCCCTCACGATCATCCACACCTTTACCCAAACCCACACTCACTTCCCATTGTGATCCATTGGTAGGGTCCTACGCCAACATTCTAACCAACCTCTTAGAGACTTCCGTCATCACATTACCACCACTTCGACCTTACGACCCTCTCAAACCCAAACCAAAAGGGTTTGATGAAACCAATATTTGTGCCTATCATCGTGTGTGTCAGGACATGATGTAGAAAATTGTAAGGCTCTAAAAACCATTCTTCTCCAACTTTGTCCTCCTGAACAAAATTTTGACGATGATGACCTTCTTGATGAGGACCATGTTCCACCTTCACCTGTCACCACACATCATCATCCCTTACTTCTTCAATGACCTACATCTCCACCCCCACAACCCTTTTTTCCACCTCCAAAATTTGAGATCAACATGGTCTGTATCAGAGAGTTAGCCAAACCACCACCCAAATGCCAGTGTTCCCATACTCACTTCACAAGGATTTCCCCCCCATTAGGCTTTTTCCCATCATGTCGTTACACTACTCATCCCACACCTTCTCCATTTACCACCTCCCCTCAGATTAACATGGTCCAAGTTGTCACCCACGCCCAGAAGGACAAAGGAAAATAAAAAGTAACTAGCCCATCAACCAACCCCATGCCCAATATACCATCTACACCCACACCCAAAATCACCATTCAAGGACCCACATACCCTATCTCTGATGGGGTCACCCATCGTATAATGATAAAACAATTACATCAATCCCCTCTAAAGATGTCTTTGTACGATCTCATCCAAACTTCTGAATCTCATAGACAAGCCCTTATGGAGGTTTTGTAATCCATCAAAGTTTTACCCAATGACCCCACACCAGTGGCCTCTATTATCACCCCTCACCATGTGGCCTCACTTACCAAATCATCTCCTTCTTCTACCCCCATGTCCACTCATCAAAGCTATGGAATGAGGCTAAAGAACCTCAAAGCTTTGATAACTCATCCATGCACCATGAGATAAGAGCTAAACAAGAGTTAATCATATACATGCATCATAACTTTGAGAAAAACATCAAAAAAACCTAGCATATATACTACTCTCTACTCTTTAGATTACTTAATTAAGAAATTGAACCTAAAAAGATCAACTTAGCAATCAAAGGTGTGATGTTTGATATGAAACTCAAGTTTTCAAGAATGAAGTCTCACCATTAATGGCTTCAAGGCCAATGGTTCTCTCCATATTACTCAAAACTTGGATTATGGAGTGGATGGATGCAAGATGTGGGAGCTCTCAACAATGGAGTATGGCCAAGATCCAAATGTTCTATAGCTTAAAGCTATCACAAATGATTTCTAATGCCTTTCCAAAGTGCTTGAGAGATGAAGGACAATTTGAAAGGAAAGCCTTAGGCTTGTATTTATATTTTCTAGTTTGGAAGAGTGACCCTTAATGTTGCATATGTGAGGTTAGCTAAAGTCTAAACATAACTTTTAGGAAGTTGTGGGACTTAGGATGAACATCAACCAAATGGGTTAGGCTTAGTTAGAGCTTATTTGGGCTAGTTAACTAGGGTTTAGTAGTTAAAATTTTGAGTGTGATTAGAGATCCTTGAGAGTTACAGGGGTTTAGATAACCAATTATGACTGATATGCCTATGAAGCCAATAGAAGTGGTCTAGAGAGAACATAGGGAAGTTTTGAATGGTCGAAAGGAGAAATGCTTTAGATAATAAGAGGATAGTGAGCCAAATAAGCTGATTAGGGTTGAACCGATGAGGGTGATGAATGGGCATAAATACGATAATGGAGTAAAGGGAAGAAGGAGTTGATTAAAGAAGAGATTACATGAAATCTACAAACAAATTAATTGGTGGAATTGGATTTGGAAATGCTAAGTGTAAAATGGGTATGTTGAAGTATCAATTTCTACATTTTCCCCTCTTTGTAAGGTGAAAAGCATGATGCCATTTCTCTGTGAAGTAGAAAAATGGCTCTATGGAATGTAATGAACCTATTTTGATGGGATAATAAAAATGATGTATATGAATGGAGCTTTCAGAATGGAGTCTCACCATTAATGTTTCAAGGCCAATGGTTTCTCCATATTACTCAAAAATTGGATTATGGAGTGGATGGATGCAAGATGGGGGATCTCTCAGCTCAATGGAGTATGGCCAAGATCCAAATGTTCTATAGCTTAAAGCTATCACAAATGATTTTTAATGCCTTTCCAAAGTGCTTGAGAGAGAAGGACCCAAGCATGCCTTGAAAGGAATAGCCTTAGGATTGTATTTATAAGGGTTCTTGGTTTGGAAGAGTTTGGAATTTGGGTGCATGTGGGACTAAAGTCTAAAAATCACTTTAGGATTAGATTAGGATAAACATGTTTTAGGCTTAGTTAATCTTGGTTTAGACTAGTTAACTATGGTTTAGGCTAGTTAAATTTGATTAGCAAGTGATTAGAGACTCTTTGAGAGTTGGAGGGGTCTGGATAACCAATTGTGACTGATAGATACCCTACAAAGCCAATAGAAGTGGTCTAGAGAGAACTAAGGAGGTTTTGAATGGTAGAAAGGAGGAATGTTTTAGCTAATAAGAGAGATATTAGCCAAATAAGCTGATTATAGGAAGAATACGACCGAGAAGGTGTCATGAATGGGCATCTGAGAATGGAGCAATAGAAGGTTTGATTAACGAAGTGTCATTAATTGGTTGAATTGGATGAAATGCTAAGTGTAAGCATATTTCAGGTGTCTACATTTGTCCCTCTTTGGGGTGACGTAAGAGACGTCATTTCAAAGAAAATAGACAAGAATAAACAAGTAGAAAATTTTGAAGGGATAGAAGAAAAATGAGTAGAATGGAGGATGCCCCCTCAATTGTCAATGGGGTTATAAAAGAACTAGATTGACGATCAAAAATATGACATAAAGAGAACAGAAGAAAGAATAGTGTGAAGAAGAAGAAAAGGGATATAGAAGAAAAAGAGTATGAGGAAGGGGGAATGAGCTAACATCCATCCAGTGCCTTTTAAACAACTTTATTTTTCATCATATTGCTAAGGATCTTCATCATCGGTCCTTATTAAAAAGAATGAACAAAAGTGTAGTATGACATGAAAAGCCATATATGAACAAATGTCCATTGCTAAAAACACTAACTCCATGCAACATACAAAATGCAATGCAATACGAGAAATTAAAAGATTCCTAACTCCATGCAACATACATAATGCAATGCAATACAAGAATACAAGTACAACAAGTAAACAAGCTAAACTAAAAGAGAAACATAATGTAATATTTTTGTTATCGAGTTTCAGTTCTGACCTGTGCAAATTAACGACAAGGTTTGACGATGGTTCCTCAAGCAAGGATACATGCAAGGGAATAATGGAGGACACTTCGGTCCTATGAAAAATCAATGTGCACTATGAAATAGTACCAGGCAACTCGTTGTGCCCCAGAGTATAGATGAAGTAAGCAGCCTAGCTTTTGTTGATGGAGGTAGATCAAGATGATCCACGAGTCGCGCACATGAACAGGTGAGAACCAAAGAGTGACATTTTGTAGGATGATTTTCAATTTTTATAAGTTTTTTTAAACATATTTGAATGTTTTGATTTTTCTAACATATTTGAATGTTTTGATTTTTCTAACATATTTGAATGTTTTTGATTTTTGTAACATATTTGAATGTTTTTTATTTTTTTTTGAAAGTTTTCTGAAACTATGTACAGGAAGACAAGGAAGCGTGGATGCCCCTAGTGATAGATGGGATGTACAAGGGCAGAAGGCCACATGCGTACGAGAAAGGTGAAGATGCAAAAATGCCCCAGTGATTAGGTGGGAGTATTCAAAGGAAAAATCTTCACAGGTAGAAGTGGGACCCAAGGCCATTATGGATAGGTTCAATGTGATGATGAACATAAACCAATGAAGTGCTGAGAAGAAGCAAGGATGCCCCCAGCGTAAGTTGGCCTAAAAGCACATGATAGAAAGGAAGGAGAAGATTGTTTTTGTAAAAGGGAACAAAGGTGTCCGAAAACATGGAAAAAAATAATCTTATACACATGGATGTTCTGAACGAAGTAGAAGAATGATGTGAATGATATGAATGTAGCTTAGAAGCCTCAATGATGAAGAAGTGATTAGCCAAAGGCACAAATCGTGAGACGAGATATGGACTAGAGTAAGAGTCTGAACAAGGTCCAAAAAAGACACTTGGTAACATACTAATCCTGTTTACTCATAGAGATCCAGTGTGCGCACGTGAAATTTAATTACCTCTTAAAGGGAAGATTTAATAGACAACAAGTGAAGACACCCTAGCCAATGTGTAGGAATGATTTATTTTGATAAGTGATAGGTGATTTGTGAATGAAATGTGGAAGGATAGCCATACATTGCTCCACTGCCAGCCAGGCATCCATAGCCCTGATGGAGATGTATTTGATTCTAATCGCAACATTTCTCTACTGCCAGTCAGGCATCCATAGCCCCGATAGAGATTATTGGAAATACCCCAAGAGAGAGTTATTTATCAATTTGCTTTTTCTTTTAGCTTTTAGATTTTGATTTTTTATTGATTTTGATTCTTTTTCTTTCTGAAAACTTATTTCAGCTCTCTTGTTTGACAAGGGGTTAAGAACCACAAATGGCTTGATGGAAGGAGGTGGAAGTGATTGTGATGATGACATTGGCTAGTGTCAACAAATATGTCCAAAATTTCTTCGCAACAAGTTTATTAGATGTTGATTGTGATAGGATCTCTAAGAGGTCAGTCATTCTTTAATTTACCAAGGTGATAAAAGACCAGGGTCAAATGGATACCATAGAGATAAATGTCACAAAATGTGTGTGAATAGGCTAACCAAATATCACCGAAGGGATGAAAATGGTAGGAAGACTTGTAGAAGAATAACAAGGAAGGGAAGAAAGAAACATCCATGTGTATGTAATACCTGATTGCAATGTTTGATCTTTGTACCTTTGATTTTTCTTGTGTTTTCTCAATGTTTTTTGTATTTTTGAATTGTTTTTTATTTTTATATTTTTGATAGTTTTTGGAAAGTTGGGACCAAAAATGTCACTCCATGTGATAGGATCCAACAACGATGTTTGTGACTTCCTTGATAAGGGAGACTAGGTGCATTTGTTTATCAAGAGTTATGTTATCCCCAATCTCGATGATCGTGGTGAGCTCATACTCAACAAATGACTGTGATTTATCTTGAAACATGGATTTCGTATGTGGGAGCTTGAGTTCCCTATCCATAGGTTTATGCACTTTGTGCCATACTTGATGGTTACGTTGATGTGCATTCTTGAATCGTGCTTGATTTAAAATTTTGATATTGTTCGAGTTGTTGGGGGCTTTCAAGCTCTTGGAAGTTTTGACTGAGCTTGATTAAGAACTGTTTGGGTTTCTTATAAGCTGACATGTGACTTGTTCTGATCCCGAGAAGTGGGAGAAGAGAGAATGTGGATGTTTATGATTGATGATAGGAACAAGAGAAATGATGGTGGGCTTGCCCCAATCATTGGTAGAAGAAATGATGTGATGGATGAATAGGATACGGTCCAAGAATTGAAGAGGATGGGCTACGAGGAGGTGAGCCACTAATAGAAGATGATGAAGGGCTGCTAGAATATGGCCCTAAGATGGAAGAAGTTGGGCTACGAGAACATGGCCCAAGAATAGAAGAATATGATGAAGGGTTACTAGGGCGTGGCCCAAGTATAGATGAGGAGGGACTACTCAGAGGTATCCCATAGATAGAAGAGGATGAAGGGCTACTAGGATGTGGCCCAAGAATAGAAGGGAATGGGCTACCAAGAGGTGACCCACAAGTAGAAAATGGAGGGCTACCTAGGGGTGGCTCCAAGATAGAAGAAGATGATGGGTTACTCAGCAGGTGACCCAAGGAGAGATTTTGATTGAGGAATGATGATAGATAATGAATGATTTGGTAACGAGAAGATAGGCCATGGATCAATGCTAGACCCCGACATCTCATCATGCTTAGAAGAAGGTGAAGATGGAATAGAAGAAGAATCAAGTTCCATGACCTTAGGATCTTCCTCTATGTTCTGTCGAAAAGGATCAATTTCTTTTCCCCAATACGCGAGTGTATCAAGTTCTAGAAAGAATCCTTGTTTGCAATCCTCTAAAGGGATATCATCATGTACTCTGATTGTTTCTTCATTCTGAGAGAAATCAATTAGTAGAGGTTGTTTTTCTTTGGTCATAGAAGGTTGAATAGAAGAAACAGGTCTGATAAGGAGGGAAGATTGATTGACAGAAGAAGATGACTCAAGAGAGGAAGTAGGATTGGAGGCAAGCGTCTCATGAATGGATGATTTGGATTTGGACCTATGTCATTTTTCTAGAAGATGACGTAATGTAGGTTGGAAAGTAGGATCACATAGCCATCCGTTAAGTTGTGATGTAGGAGTTGAATTAGATGATTGACTAGAGGGAATCCAAGTCATGGAACTCTTTGACAGAGGAAGAGGTCATTGAGACGACTGATGAAGGAGGTCCTGCGAAGAAAGGGAGGACCATGACTCAAGAACCAAATTAGATGTTCGATCGACAGAAACTTGGAGTCACATGAGTCTTCAAAGGAGGAAGACATCATTGAGGTGATTTGGAATAAAGGTCCTGCGAAGGAAGGGAGGACTGTGATTCAAGATTTGATCTAGGGGTATCTGAACAATAGTTGGGATCCAAGTCTTCAGAAGAAGAGTGGGAGTCCGAATGGTAGTTTGGATCTGAATCAGAAGAAGAAGAGTGGGGGGAACCTGAATAATAATTTGGATTAGAAGCATCCAAACCATACCACTGAATATGAGCTGAAGGTGGGGAACAGGGTACCCGAGTGGGCCCTCTAGCACGAAGAACCAAACGAGGTTTAGTTGTAATGGGAATCTTTTGATGTGAATACCTAAACCTAGGTTTCATATTGTTGTAAGTGTGAGAAACCATGTGATAGTCAGTCATTATTGGTTTCATTTAGGTGCAAATGCCTAGACCTAGATAGTGTGATGGAACTCCTTCAAAGGGAAGGAAGTGACATGTCAATTTGGGAAGCATAATGGACACCCAACTAGACATTTTGTAAGTATGGAGATGTGTGCGTGATTTTCCAAAGAAGGTCTAAGGAAAATAGACATTGTGATGACACAATCTCGATGAGATCAAAAAGGATTGTCCTAGAAAACAATTTTTCTAGATGAATAATCACAAGGAACAATCATGCAAGTGTGAAACACAAAGCCAATCAACAAGGAAATACACCCTATGCAAATGCATGTGCAAAGTGATAGTTCGATGCAAAGATGATCAACACAATGTCAATATTTACGTCAAGCTCAAAATGAACAAGGTGTAAATATTAACAAAGGGTAGATGTGACTCCCAATCAAAGGATACCATGATAATTTCAACAACCAACAAGGTCTAAATGTTAAAGGGTGAGGATTACAAATGTAAGCCATGTAACCACACCAATTGGACACGTTAATCAAGCTTCACGAAGAAGTGAGATATTAGTGCCAACGTGGTATCGAAACAACACAAACAAAGTAAGCGACACTCTTCAATATTTTGGACAATGTTTGAAGAAAAACTAAGTCAAAGTATACTAAGGATGTGCTAAAATGTGTGCAGTGTAACACCACAATACAGATACTTAGATCACGTTTACGAAAAACATGACATAAGTATCTTAATTGTGTCGAGACAATGCAAACAAGGTAACACGTCAAAGGGAGATCAAATGATGAATCAATCCTAACTATGATGATGATCTTGAAATCAAGATCAAGTGGCCATCAAAGATATAAGGATGCATCCACGCACTTTAGACATTTAACAACTCAGCCGCAAACATGGATGAGCGTAAACAGACAAAAAAGTGGTGAACACTATCTATGACAACACTCCCAAAAGATGCCTTCTGTTGTCCCAAATGGGAAACAAGAATGCAAAGGTATAGATCAAAAGATGAAAAATAAACTAAGCGCCACTTGGGCAGAGCTTCGCCTTGTCCAAAGGTGAGAAAGAAGCTAAGCTAAGTGAAACGTCATCCAATTTCCATGATGAAAGGCACTTAGATCCAACTTAAGTGGATTCTTTGCCTTGTTCGAAAAACAAGGTTCTGAATCCAAACAAGTTATCACTTCATGATGGCCAAGACGCGACAAAGGACTAGTAAAGTGGGCCTCAAGACAAAATGGCCTCCTTAATAAGATCTCTCAACTAGGTGTTACAAAGTCGTCTAAGAGCGGGCACGATTTACCCAAAAAGTCACACTGACTAATTTGGGAGTATCTCATACTTTTCCCCCTTCAAGTAAAATGGACACTAATTGCATCCATCGTGTACTCTTACCAGGGTCGCGATACAGACAACTTTGTAACACTAACTCACAAGGAAAACTAGTCAAGTGGGTAAGCGAGGTGCTTCTTGTTTCATCTACGAGGTTACACAATGGACTACTTTAGGGTTTCTGGTACCCCCCATTGTTATAGCTTAAGGCGTTATGCCAAAGGGGTTATGTTCCAGTTGAGCGGAGAGGGACGTACCCTTTTCTGAAACTTGCAATACAGTGTTTTGAATATGGTGTGTTTTTTATCTTTTTAACTTAAATGTGGTTTTAAGTGGCACACCATTTGGCAACCTGCAAGAACACGTGTATTAGAAGTTTTGTGTTTGTTTGTTTTGATGCCCTTCTTTGACATGCAATTTTGGTCCTACATACCTAGATTAGTAGTTTTCCACAAAAGATCATGATATCAAAAAGAGAGTTTGCGTGTTGCTTTTGATTCCTAAGATCACCAAAAAGGTGCAAAGGAAGAGCATAAACAACACAGAAACCCCACTAAAACAATATATGGAAAATACCTTAAGTTTTTTTAGAAAAAGTTTTTTTAACCAATTTTGAAATTTCATCCATTAGGAAGTTAAATTGAAGTGTTTTTTAAAGCAATAAGAGGGTTTTTGAAACGTTTTTTGGTTCCCAAGATCACCTAGAAGGTGCGAGGGAAGAGCATACGCACTTTCAAAAAACCTCTATCAACTAAGAAATGAAACACTTAACTAAGTTAGTAAAAAAATAAGACCAAAATAACCTACAAATAACTTATTAGTGTCACAAAACCTTTCAAAGTGTTAGAATGGCCAAGAAAACATTTTTTAGACTTTAAGATACGTTAGAAAATGACTATTTACCTAATAATGTAAACCATAAATTTTTTTGTAAGTCAAAATCCTAATTTTATGATTCCATTGTGTAGTTCTCTTCAATACCTTTCCAACGCAACAAAAACGGAGTCATTTCGAGCTCGGGAGCAAAAGTTATGGCCTCCAAAAGATTGGTGGTGAATGCAGTTCAACACATACGCACCCAGTACTGACATGTGCACCCCTGTTTCAACGCAGATGCACCCAGAATGACACCTACGCACACCCCCTGTAAAATCTACAAAAATCACAAAATTTGAAAATTTTCAAAAGCAAACAGGTTAAAGGTTAGCCAAAGAAGCCTATTTTTAGTTCAAACCCACAAAATATACATGATCAATGATGATTTAGCCTACTTAAAAACTGAAATCATGTAAATAACAAGCTATTTATCCTAAAAAGCATGAAAGTGGTTAGAAAACTGAAAATAAATAGCTTGAAAAGACTCCATTAATGGAGGATGGACTTCATGTCCCACCGGGCGTGCCAAATGTATGCAATGGAAAGTTGCAAAAGCTATGGAATGAGGCTAAAGAACCTCAAAGCTTTTGATAACTCATCCATGCACCATGAGATAAGAGCTAAACAAGAGTTAATCCTATACATGCATCATAACTTTGACAAAAACATCAAAAAAACTAGCATATATACTACTCTCTACTCTTTAGATTACTTAATTAAGAAATTGAACCTAAAAAGATCAACTTAGCAATCAAAGGTGTGATGTTTGATATGAAACTCAAGCTTTCAAGAATGGAGTCTCACCATTAATGGCTTCAAGGCCAATGGTTCTCTCCATATTACTCAAAACTTGGATTATGGAGTGGATGGATGCAAGATGGGGGAGCTCTCAACAATGGAGTATGGCCAAGATCCAAATGTTCTATAGCTTAAAGCTATCACAAATGATTTCTAATGCCTTTCCAAAGTGCTTGAGAGAGAAGGACCATTTGAAAGGAAAGCCTTAGGCTTGTATTTATAGTTTTTGGTTTGGAAGAGTTTGGAATTTGGGTGCATGTGGGACTAAAGTCTAAAAAGCACTTTAGGATTAGATTAGGATAAACATGCTTTAGGCTTAGTTAAGCTTGGTTTAGGCTAGTTAACTAGGGTTTAGGCTAGTTAAACTTTGATTAGCAAGTGATTAGAGACTCATTGAGAGTTGGGAGGGGTCTGGATAACCAATTGTGACTGATAGATAGCCTACAAAGCCAATAGAAGTGGTCTAGAGAGAACTAGGGAGGTTCTGAATGGTCGAAAGGAGGAATGTTTAGCTAATAAGAGACATATTAGCCAAATAAGTTGATTATAGGAGGAATACGACTGAGAAGGTGTCGTGCATGGGCATCCGAGAATGGAGCGAAGAATAGGGAATTAACGAAGTGTCGTTAATTGGTTGAATAGGATGAAACGCTAAGTTATTCTCCACATTTGTGTGGGTCCTACAAGCAATTATCCTAAAAGGAATTATTCTATTTGTCTTAGAGGGAGATTTCTTCACCGAGGATGGGACCTATTACTTGGTAGACCTTGGATTCTAGTCTATGGGTTCTGTCCCTTCAACTTTACACCATTGTGTAAAATTTGAACATGAAGGGCATAATTATACCATCCCACTGACCCATCACCATTCAAAAATTGTAACATGTTGTACTAACCTAAATATGTCCTTGTAATAGTCAAGGCATCTTCCACTACCCCCACTTCTCCTTCACCCACAACCCCATCTGAAAATGTTACCACCACCTCTCCCACACCTAACTCTTCTATTCCTACTATTCTTAGCAGCCTCTGCAGGCTAACCCATCTACTTCCCAACCAACTCCCTACCCCTCTTGCCCAATTTTCTAGTGATTTGGCTATCCTCCAAATACCCACATATCAACTACCAATCCCTTAGAAGGTGTTTTTCAATGCCTCACTCTGGGGGAGTACTGCCTCTATAATATTAACACATTCCTCACTCCACAAGAGTATGGAAACCTACGCCAAGACCCTTGTTATGACTATCACATAGGAGAGGTTTTCCCTTATGGTCCTCCCCACCTTCGCACCAACTTAACATATGGGGGACTTGATACTGCCACTTATTCACCCAAACCTCCATCCCAAACATGACCATTTTCATCTAACCTCCAATCCCTCACAAACCGTCACTTCACCCACACTTTCCTTCACCACTACACATGGAAAGGCTTTGGCTTCGGTTTTTATGAACAAATATCGTTCTAAAGTGTCAAAACCATACCGTCATTCCATGTATCACCCATAAACACAAATATCACAGTGGCATTGGCTTTGCCACACCATCTTCCAAGAAGGCCCGCATCGACCTCATTGAGGAAGAAAAACCTTCTCCACCCCATTCACCAACATCACCACCTTCACCCACGGAGTCCATAGATCCTAAATCTATTCCTCCTAAAAAAAATTGTGAACATGATTTCCTTAGGACCTCTGACTTATCAACATATTGGTGAGGCTCCTTCTTCTTTTCCCTTCTTGTATCCTAACATGATTGATGACGATACACCTTCTATTAACATCATTCAATGTCAGGATGATGAGTCTATACTCACCTACCTTGAGTGTGGAAGATTCTTATATTCACCGTTCATTACCTTCTGAGATGCAAACCATGTTGAATGAATCAACCATCGAAATCAACATTAACACTCAGGACGACCTCTGCACATTCTAAAGATAGGCCAATATTTAGATGTTGTTGAATAGGAAGCTTTTACTTCTTTCCTCCAGGACCATAGCAACACTTTTTGCTTGGTCCTATGCTGATATGCCCAGTATTGACCCAAACATTGTGGTCCATAATATCATAACCATTCCTGATGCCAAACCCATAAAACAAAAGTTGCAGAAAATGCATCCTCGCATTGCTCTTCTTGTCAAAGAAGAACTTCAGTGCCTTCTCTCAATTTCCTTCATCCTACCCATTGACTATCCCCAATGGATTTCTAACATCATTCATGTCACAAAAGTAATAGGGGGACTCCGCATTTTCATGGATTTCCACGACCTCAACTTAGCTTGCCCCAAAGACAACTTTCCTTTACCAGGCATTGACCAACTGGTTGATCTCACCATCGGCCATGAGATGCTATCACTCATGGATGGTTTCTCAAGCTGTAATAAAATATTACTCACTACAGAAGATCAACACAAATATGACTTCATCACTCCTTGGGGGACCTTATGCTATCGAGTCATGCCTTTTGGCCTTAAAAACGCTAGGTGCTACATATCAAGGAGCCATGACTTATATCTTTCATGACATAATGCATCAAATATTGGAAGGTTACGTAGATGACATTCTTGCCAAATCCAAACATCAGGCCAAACACCTGACAGTCCTTAAGGTCATCTTTGACCACCTCATTAAGTATTGTGTTCGTCTTCAACCTAAGAAGTGCGTCTTCGTGGTGCTTTCAGAAAAAATCCTTGGTTTCATAATTTCTTTTTGTGGCATAGAATTCGATCAAACTAAAGTAAAGGCTATTCTCAAAATGCCTCCACCTACTAATCTCTGTCAACTTTGAAGTTTGCAAGGTAAGTTGCAATCTATTCATCAGTTTATTTCACAACTTTCTGACCATTGTCAACCATTTCATCATCTCCTCAAAAAGGATGTCTCCTTCAAATGGGATGATGAATGCCACAAAGCCTTTGACACCTTAAAACAATACCTTCTTCAACCACCGGTGCTCATTCCCCCTAAATATGACCAACCCTTTTACCTATACATTTCTGCTACTAACCATTCCTTAGGTTTCATGCTCGCTCATCATGATGAGCAGCATAGAGAGACAAGCGGTTTATTACATAATTCATACCCTTTTGGACTACAAAACTAGGTACACCCATGCTGAAAAACTTTTCTTAGCCTTAGTTTTTTTCACCACTAAACTTCATCATTACCTACTCAACCACAAAACCTTTTCATCACTAACACTGATCCCCTACATTACATGTACGCCAAACCCTACCAGCATCAATGTGTTACACATTGGCTCATGCTTCTTGTAGACCTTGACCTCGAATTCATCCATCAAAATTATGTCAAAGGCCAAGCCATCGCTGACCAACTAGCAGACGCACCTCTTTCTGGAGATCAACCTTCTAACTTCAATTTCCCAGACGAATCCATTGCTACCCTCTCTTTGGATGATACCACTTACCAGATCACCTTATTATTTGATGGTTCCAAATGTTAGCATGTGGAGGTGGTGCAGGTGTTATCCTCATTCCTCTTGATGGTGAACCTATGCCTTTATCTTTCAAACTAGATTTTGATTGCACTAACAACATCATCCGAATATGAAGCACTCGTATTAGGCCTTCAAACTCACCATCTCCCTAGATGTTAAATCAATTAATATCTTTGGTGATTCCCAACTGGTTGTAAACCAAGTCAATGGTATATACCAGTGTCATAAAAAAATACTCCAAAAGTACAAATGTCATGTCAACATACTTTTGACTACCTTTGACCATTATGAACTTCAAACCACCCCACATTCTACTAATAAATTTGTGGATACCATGGCCTGCTTGGCTTCTTAGATACCCTCTTCGCTTGCCTACTCCAAAATCTTTGTCACAATACAAAGGTTGCAATCACCCTCTTATTTATCTCAAGATGTCAACTCTATCAGAACACTTGCACCTGACCCACGTGACCTTTGGTATAAGTAGTTTGCAGACTACCTTTCCCTTTCCATTCTGCCTCCTAATCTCACTCGTAATGGACAATGCACCTTTCTTAAAGGTGTCTCTCGCTATGTCATCATGGGTGGTCTTCTTTATAAATGTGGCTTCGATAGTATTCTCTTACAATGCCTTACAAGTTCTGAAATTCCCTACACCATCAAGGAAGTTCACGATGGAATTTGTGGAGGTCACTTTAGTGGCTTAGCTGTCACTAAACACATTCTTCGCCTAGGCTATTATTGGCCAACCCTAAACCATGACTGTTGTGACTATGTCAAACATGTTGTGTGAAATTCCAGCAACATGCTAATCTTCATCACACACCTAGTCATGCCTTACAGGTCACACGAGACCTTTGGCCTTTCTCTTAATGGGGTTTGGATCTTGTTGGAGAGATCAATCCTCATTCTTCACAATGCCATCAATGGATTATAACCACTACTGAATACTACACTAAATGGGTAGAAGCCATTCCCCTCATTTCTACAAAATAGAAAAAAATTGTGAATTCATCAACCATCACATCATTTGTCACTTTGGTGTCCCTCACCACCTCATCACTGATAATGGAAAAAATTCAAAAATAAAACCCTACAAAAATTTGCACACTTTTGGCATTCAACTTATCAGTTTCTCATCACCTTATTACCCACAAAAAAATGGCCAAGCAGAATCAACCAATAAAACCTTGAACAAAATTCTTATGAAAGTAGTTAAAGATACTGGGAAGGATTGGCATACGCACATTCCTTTCGCCTTGTGGGCTTACCACACTAGTATTCACACTTCAACTGTTGCCACACCTTTCTCTCTGGTCTATGGTACCGAGGTTGTCTTACCTCTCAAATTCCAGATTCCATCTCTCTACATCTCACTACAAGACATGCTCAATGATGATGACTTTCACCAGGACCGTTTGGCACAACTTGAGTTATTAGATGAACGTTGTCTCAATGCTCTTGATCATCTCCAAATCTACCAAAAATGTATCAAACATGCCTACGAAAAACATGTCCATGAATGAACCTTCCAGGTCGGTGACCTCATCCTAAAGGAAAATCAACATGTAACCAAAGAAGAGAAAAGTAAACGGGGAAAATTTTCTCCTAATTGGCTTGGACCCTATATCATTACTCATACCTATGGATCAGGTGCTTATCATTTGTCTTCACTCAAAGGTAAACCTGAACCTGAGCCCCTCAATGCCTTGCATCTTAGACCATTTTATTGTTGAAATCAAGTCCTATATCACCTTCTATCTATTGACTGCTCATCCCTTGAGCACCATTCACCTTCCATGTTACCTGTTTTGAGGATCAATGACTAAACAAGAATCATGTGATTACCCATCACCTTTCAGCCTTATCTTCAATATGAGTACCACAACTCTACTCATGGCATGATTCTCATGGATACTTTTCATATTTTTCAAAGATGGAATCCCATGGTCGTTCATCACTTGAAACCATCTCTTTCATAGTTAACCTTTGTGTGCTATGGTTTTGTCTTCTAAACAAGAACCTAATCTTCCTCTATAGTCTTGGTCCATGACTTAAACGTCCAAAAAAAAAATGGGATTCAACTCCTTGAGTCAAACTTATAGAAAAATATGACTACATCAAAGGGACATCTCTTCTCTCTATCTCTCCACTATAAATAGACTGCTCCCTCGAAGGACAACTATATAAAGTCACTGCCAAAATAAAATAAAATATTTAGAAGCTTCCCACATTGATCAGCTTCATGAAGACCTCAAGGAGATAATATACTCATCCCATATAGACTTCCCACATCGATCAGTCTATCACAAACAAAAACAAAAGAAGAAAATGATAACTTTTTTTTCATGGACTTGCCTATTTTTTATCATGGGTTTCTTGCCAAGTAAACATGTTATCATACACTAAGTTATGATAAACCACCCATTTTCACCCTAATTTTCTATCCACTCAAGGGACTTTCCATAACTATGAAATTTTGTGATCATGTGACTTTCTTCACCCTTAGAATAGTCCATTATGCAACACCTTTAGGGTCTCACATTCATAATCCAATCTTTGGTATGATAGACTCATTAGGGTTCTTATCAATTAGGTGGCTCTTTTACCACCTCTTACCATTCACCTTCTTCATTACTTATTGATTACCCTATACAGGACCAGACCATCGACACCTACATTTTAAAATATTTCCACTATCACCTAAGACTCAACCATGCCTAAGTGACCTAACTCAACCATGCCTAAGTGACCTAATTCAACCATGCCTATGACCTAGAATCAATCATGCCTGAAACCTACCAACCCATTCCTCTACCTCATCATATTCTTCCCTAGCTTATGGGAGAACTACATCGGCCTGAGGCCCCTTTTTGTTGGGGCTATGTAGGCAGCACTCCTAGGGCATGGGGCCCTTGGAGGTTAGCTCGGCCACTCTTTACCCTAACCAATTTCCCCACATGTTTTTCTATTAACATTCTACCGTAATTAATTTCCATTTTTTATAACACTTGGAAATTACCACACATACATATCTACCATGTTATCACATCATAAAAACATCCAATCAATCATTTCACATTTCCATAATATCAAATATTTTGGAAATTACACCATAACATACATATAACTCATCATTTATTTCCCATGTTACCAATAACTTGAAATTAAATCAAAATTAAAAACAAGACTCCACCATGCCTAAACCAACCTGACTCAACCATGCCTAACCTAACTCTCCATCATGCCTAAACTGACCTGACTCCATCATGCCTAACCTACTCCATAACCCATGCCTAAATTGACCTAGCTCCATCATGCCTAAACTGACCTGACTCCATCATGCCTAAACTGACCTGACTCCACCATGCCTAATTCACCTAATTTCCATCCATACACAAATAACAATATAACTTTTAAAACACAAGTACATCATCCATAACCATCAATCTCACCATCTATAAATAAAAGTTTGTGTATCCATCAAATATACACTAATATAAAATAATACAAGTATCTCTCAAGTACATCCTCAAAATCTTTGGCACCAATGTTGTATAATAATCAAAATCTCAAAAACTATCATGTATAGCCTCACTATCATTGGCACGTAGGCCGGTATATATCAAAAATAAATAAAATGAAAATGTACAACGACATCAATCATCGGCCCATCTGATGTCCAAGCCAGTCTCATCTGTCTCCTCCTCTCCTCCAGCCTGGTGCCCTGCCATCATCTCTCCACCCTCTATGGGTCTAGGTCTCACCTCCGCCTAGCCTGTAGCTGGGTCAGGCCTCCATGAACTAGTGGCCTCACCCTGACCCTGTCTCTGGGCTCACCGGCCCCCTGTACTCTCTGCACTATGCGTGTGAGATCTCATCCTCTCACTCGAGGCCTGTTGTACCCTGTACTCTGCATAGGAGGGGACATCTATCCCATAAGTAGTCAAATGATCATGTTAGTATCTGACCTCATTCAGGGCATCCCTGAATCTAGCCATCGAAACTATTTGTGGGGGTGCCATAGGTCTCGCATAGTAACCTATGAGCTCTGTCCTGCTACTGATGGCCTCAACCCCTATACCTGTGAACCCTACCCTCCTCCCTATACCATGGGACCCTATCCCTACTTACCTGTAAAATGGGACCCTATCCCTAGGCCTGTGAGGGTGTCCTGTTCTATGACCTGGGCCTGTAGGGCCACAATATGAGCCTGTGTAGTGGCCAACTGACCCTACAAACCTACTATCTGCTCCTGTAAGGTGGCTACCTATCCCCCATCACCATCCCCACCCTATGTGCGGGTACCTTTCCCTATGTAACCTGGGCCTGAAGGGCTACCACCTATGCCTATAATGTGGCAACCTGTGCCTCAGATCCTGTCAGCTTCCCCTACACTACTCCCAGCTGTGTCAAAAGGGTAGCCACCTACCCCTGTAATGTGTCCCTCTAAACTGTAATCATGGCTAGGTCAGGCTGCACTAGCCTCGGTGGTGCTGCCCATAGTTTCGCTTCCCACCACTACCTGTATCTGTTGTAACCCCAACATCATCAATCCACTGGTCCACCACCTGATCCTCCTACCCTGTCGGCATACCATCGGTTGTGGTAGAGGCATAGGCCTCTCCACGTCATCTCTCCTATACTATGGGAATGGTGGAGGCACATCCTGGGTAACCCAAACTACCATCTAACCCTATCCATGGGTATCATCTTGCTCACCGAGCACATGACATCCCTCTATCCATCTGAGTAGTTGTAGCTCATCTAACTCCACTTCATCTGCCTGTATGAAGGGAAGCCAACATATGGCCTCCAAATGATGTCCACTCCTGACAACCCCTCTAGTATGTGCCTATAGTATGCTACATCATGTGTAGCCCTAAGGAACCCTGCGCTCTCCAACTAATAGGCACCCAACTTCTGTAGCCAACTCAAACCAAGCCCACATCAAATGCATCAAGCTGGGGCATACCAACTGGACGCACACATACGATGTGCTCATATGCCCAACAATGAAGAAGAAAGGTACAACACAAACTGAACCTCTGTAGCCTCCCATAGGCCCATAGCTCCCTGTATAACTACACCAAGAATGTTGGTGCCCAAGAAAAATGGGTCCTATCCTCCATCATGTCATAGAGAACCCCCTTCAGCACTCGTGGGAATCTCCCACCCTCTACATCTAGCAATGCAAAAGCAACACATTACCTCCATGATCAGGATAACCAACCTCATCTCCTGAGGATGGGTCACATACATATCTCCATAGCTCAGGCTCATGCTATGGTAACCTCATCTCTACCATCCCCACTCCAAACACCGCCAACATCAGCTCCTCTAATGCCTCTGAGGAAATTGAATAAACCTGCTCTCCCACTATAGGTAGCCATAGGATCCTATATACATCCTCCAAGGTGACTGTGATCTCACCTGTCGGTAATGGTAAATGTATTAGTCATTGAATCCCATATATTGATGAGTGAGACCATCAAGCTCAGATCTCGAACTATATTTGTGTAACATTAGATCCCAATCAGGATGACTTCCATCACATGCCTCCACTTCTCTATGGTCACACTTCGATCATACCACTAGCAAAAGAGGTGGTACTCTTCTCCCACATCCACAGCTGGTCCCTAGCCTACATCCAAAAAACCACAACATTGTTAAACCTTGACCATACCCAACATAACTCTTAACCAACCAACCTATTCCCAAGACCCTTACTACTTACTACCCCATAACCACATCCCAACCCTAAATACTACCCCTTTTTCCCCCATCCCAATTTCACATCCCTCAACTCATACCTATTTGTACCTATTACCCTACCCATTCTCAATAAACCTGCCTTTATATCTCATTGGTCCTATCTTCCTCTCACCCCTATCTCATTTATTGACCTATTTTCCCCTAGAGCCGACCGGCATTGGTCACTATTGACAGGCATTGGTTCCATCATAACCAACATCGGTCACCTAATACTTGACCAATGTTGGCCAAGGCCAACCAAAACCAGCCAACCCTTGACCATCGTCGGTCACTATCAGGACATCACAATCCGTAAACCCCTACCCTATTTTTCAAAAATTCACAAATTATGACCTAATAACCTACTCTATACCCTAACCCAAACCTATCCTAGCTTCATTCCCAACCCTATTTAACCTACATTGGACCTTCCCACCCCTCATTTCCTTCATTTTTACCCACAATTTCAAAAATTAACTTTACACCCAAATTTTCCCACCTTTTTTACCCAACCATTTCAAAACATTCTTTTTAACCCAAATGATAGATCAGGATAAAATCCTACCTCATCTCGGTGCATTCGGAATGGTGGTACATTTGGTTCACTACACCAGTGGTCCACCCGAACCCTCTCCCACCTCTGTCATCACCAAATCAACTCCCCACCTCGTAAACCAATCAAATCACTCGACCCGATCTCATGGACCCACCAATCAAATGCCAATCACCAGCTATGAGGCTTGTTAACTCAGCTCTACACCTTATCTCATTCCACTTTCCAACTTTTCACCTCTCCTCTGTCATTTTCCACAATTGGAAAATGACAAATGATTCCCATAAAAGTAAATTTTCCTTTTTTAACCCCACCTTGACATGACTAACGTTAGTAATATCAAACCACGTCAGTTAAGTTTTAACTAGCATTCACTACCTATTAAGCTATGCATAGTTTGAGGGGGATCACCTTTTTCCACACATGGGGAATCACTTGGTTTTTTTGTTAGCATCCTTACCATTACCGATACCATTTGACACCAAATTTGATGGTCACACTACCCCTTTACCCCATGTATATTAATTTAATTACCTACAGTTAAATTAATGCCCATTCTCACAATATTTTATTTAATTACCTTAATTAAATTAATTTCCACCTCACCCCACCACATCACCTAGACACCTCATCATAGACCTATTCTTAGGGGATGTTTCCTTTTAACTAGGACTCAATCTCCTTACCATAACTAACTAAGACTTGGTGTCAACCTAAATATCTATTCTTCCTTTCCAACCACATGCCACTTACTTATGTAGAAAAATAGCCATTTTGGATCTCTAACATATGGACAAACTAGCCAAAAGATAGCCAAGATCTACTATTTTGGTCAACCTAGGAATATTGGACCTTAACACACTGTGGTCAACATGAAACCAACACTCGGTCACCCTAAACCATATCGTCAAGTTACCATATAGGAATTACTTGGGTAACCTTTTTCTATGCCAGGTTGGAAGAATTATTCGAGTTTTGGAGAAGAAGACTTTCTGCATGCAAGCACGCACCAGAGAACTCTTACACATCCAGACATCCTAAACCATGCACCAAGCACTGATTTGAAAGGTGAAGCATTCATGGTAATGTTCTAGGAAGCATGGCCTTGCAGCACTGACCACTAAATTCCATGGATCAACCATCACCTTCCATGCCCAACCACTAGGTCATGCAAGTACAAGTAAGTACATTTGGATCTACATCTTTCCATACTTATTAGATTAGTTTCTTTTTCTTTGTTTTGGGAATCCTAGTCTCCTTTGCATCTCATCACCTCTCACCTTCCTTAATCCCTCCACCTAACCACCAATGTACCTCGCAAAACTCCATATCTTAACTCCATTAAAATCTCTGAGTATTCCGCAGAATTGGAAATATCAACCTCACCATTCTATGCTACGGGCTATTCTTTGTGCAATCATAAGGGATATCATCAAAACCAAACTTTATTGAGTTTCTATCAGCCCGACCCTACCGACGCTAGTTAACCCAAACCATCATTGGGACACACTTAACTGGCATCAGTCATACTTGGACCGATGTCGGTCTCTGTATTTAGTAAATCTTCCTGAACGGTGAACAACCTCATAACATTCACCCAAATAACCTAAACCACTAGAACTTGACCGGTGACCACCCAACTCACCTTATTACCTACCTAAGCTTCTAGATCTGACACATAACCTAGCCTGTTAGATTATATTTTCTTATTGTGCTTGAATGAGACACCTAAATCATATCAACTATTAGTAGGATATTATTGATTTATGTTATTTCTTATCATTAAGTTGAAATGTTAAACAGTGGATTGACAACCATCTAGGAAGTATCACCAATTACTTGCAAATCCTAGGATTATCGACCGGCAGTGCTAGCTTCGACATTGTATTGCATCGAGATAGGCTGATCATAGCCGAAGGAGATTGTGCATCAAGAAGGTGGAAGTCAAGTGCTCCATATTTTTACCCTTGTCATCCGAAGGTTTGGTGTACTGGATAGGCAAGTAAAATTCCATTGAAGGTTTTCTTGTGAAAGTACTCATTGTAGATCTTACAAATTTTGCAAGAAGATTCAACAATGGAGACGTGGCAAGGCCAAGAAAGATCAAAGGACCCTGTATAGAAAGAAAATTATCTGTCTGGGCCATTTCTACATCTTAAATCCATCCTCCAAGTTAAAGGCAAGCAGAACTATAAAATAGCAGGGTCAACAATAAGGATCAATGCTACAAAGAAGTCCAAAAGAAGGAAGTAACAATCTGATTTCGAAGTCCTGGAGCTCGAATTGGTTTAGGAAAAGGGAAAAAAAATGACTAAGTATGGAGGATGAAGTGGAAATTGGCCACGTGCCTTAATGGCACTTCTTTCAAGGGTGAATCCAAAATCCTGAAGTCCAAACTTGCGTCCAGGTTTCCACGCATCTAAATTCCCCAAAATTTGTGGGGCAGACAATAGTCCTATGCCTTACATACCTAAATGCCAATGTCACCCTTATTTGGATAAACGCTATCGGAACCCAGGGCATGATGTTAAGTTTGTAAGCTCTTTAACTTGTAGCCAAGGGTGCAATATAGGGTCACATGTGCATGGGCTTTGAAATTCCATTAACCATTACCCAGTTAAGCAATTTGACCCTGGGCCTATTACCTATTATCTGCATTTCCAAGAGTCATTACCCATTCCCAATTGAGTGCGAGGCCGCCGACCTATTACCTATTAGTCTATTACCCAAGTTTACTATCACCCTTGAACAGTCCACAAAGCAGCGGAGGCTCATACCCTGTCACCCGTACATCCATTTCTCCAATAGGCAAAACATTAGTTTGGATTTACAAACACTGCACTAATTCCACGTGTCCCTCAAAGGGGCCAGAGTTAGTTGAATCATTCAAAGCATTAACAGGTCGAGGAAAGCTGCCAAGTTTCCTTCAACGTATGTTGTTTTAAGGGGAAAATGGAAAAAAGATTCCCTAGCAAGCACTAGAGTGACACGTGTCCCAAGGGAAAGCAGGGAGTCTGGGAAAAGGTTAGTTTTTTTCCCTTTTCCTCAAAAGGGGTAAAAGTTCTAAAAAGACCCGTGACTCTACCCAAGATGGAAAAAGTCAACATATAGACCTGAGTCAAAGCCAAGGTAGGGCGTCAGGGAGAAAAGTAAAAATTTTCCTTTTTTCCAAAAGGCATAAAGATAAAAATGAAAACACGTTTCCCAACCAACCAAAAGGAGCCACATGTCCAGATGGAGTTTCGAGGCTGCGGAGGTTTTTGAGTTTTTTTATTTTTTGTGCAAAGGGCCAAAAGGTAAATTGTGGGATGTGGACCCAAATTTTTGATCCAATCTAGCTACCATGTGTCCCAAACAAAAGAGGGACCCATTTTCAAGTTTTTTTCCTACCTATTTGTACAGAATCGATGCAAAACTTCAAAATTTTGGGCATATCTTTCGACTGCAAGGCTTGGAAGAGATTACAAATATGATATTGTTGGAAAGATTTTGACCTCATCTATGCCATGGGAGTCTAAAACTTTAATATTTGAGAGGGTAGGTGGAAGAAAAATGGAGAAATGTCTTCGATATTTCAATACAGGATCATCAGTCTCAACAACCAGATCAGATTTGATCTATTTCCGTCACCTCTTCCTTCAAGGCGTCGAATCGAGATCAATGTAGTAAAGATGGATTTGGGGGCAGATTTTAGTAGAAAACATTAACAGCAGTGGTTGAGCTTTGACCCACGTTTTCCCACTTTCTCTCTCTCTCTCTCTCTCTCACCTTCTTCTCTCTGATCGATTCTATAAATATAGGGGGAGGATTCATTATAAAGGGTTGGATATTCTTAGTTTTATAGGCTCCCTTCTCCTTCTAGCAAAGGATTTGTGGAGTTTAGGCCTTCCTTTAAAATTTTACTACATTTTTACCTTTCAACTATTCTGTAATGAGCTGTATTAATCTATTAGAGCAATAAAATATGTTTGTGATTGATCTCAGATCCTTCTTTTTTCTTTTGCTTCTATCTGATCTCTTGTTATAGATATGTTTTTTTGTGTTTGTTTATTATATTCATTTTATTGGTTTGTGTCGAAGGCAAAATAATTATTCATCATTCCTTTGGTGCATCACCTAGTTTTTTAGTTATTTCTGATTTTTGTACTCTTTTATCCCTATCTCCTTGAAAATTCTTAGACTAGGTATAGATATAGATCCTCTGCAAATCCTCATGTATGCACCTAAAATGAGGAATAAGGAACTAGCCTTTAATCTCGAGAGGTTTTCTAATTCGCAAGGTCCCACACCTTAGGAAAAGTTCCATGTTATGCAATCACACCAGATGATTATGCCTTAGAAAAGTAGATCTTTAGAAATCATCTGGGGGTGTTGTGATTTCACACTAACAGTTCCTCCTAGAAAAAAGGAAGTTCTCACAATCAGCATTGGATCATGAAATTAGAACCTGCACACTTTACCTTCCACCTTCATTCATAGGTATTCCTCCTCACCCTTACCCTATCTTTATTACTCTTATGTACGAAACTTATCGACAAGACACCACCTTTTACATTTTGGAATTTTTTTTAGTGGTGGTCACAGAACCACCCCTTCTTGAAAGAGTGGTGGTTGTGTAACCACCCCTCTGGAAATAGAGGTGGTTTTTAACTGTGTAAAATGAGATTAAAACACACATTTTTGAATGTGTGATTTGATTTTCACTTGATTTTATCTCACATTTCTTGGTCAAATTGGCTAAAAATAGGCTTTTTGGATTGATATTGAGTTTCTCCTCCCTTCTTGATAAATATAGTATGTTGAATTCTTCTCATCAAGATGATTCACCATTTCTTGATCGACATGTGTTCCTGACATATTCTCCTCCAAAAACTTATAACAATGGCACTTTTATTCGTATCATGGGTTGGGAAATTTATAATTTTGTGAAGTGTTATGTTGCTAGATTTTGGAGAGTTAGAGTGTCTACACATATAGCCAATTCTCTACTCTATTTCCCCTCTACTCACATTCCAATTACTTTTCTTGCACAAATCTAACCATCTATTTTATTCATTTTTTTCTAATGTCCACTCCCTTGCTTACCTGAATCAATCACAGTTCACATTTTGGAAGGAGAATGAAGATGAGGAGGCATTGGATGCATCACAACACTATAACAAGCTACCATAGTACTACAGTGACCAAGTTTGAGTTGTATTTTAAGTTTCTAATATATGAATCATTTGTTATAAAAGAAAGAAATTTGTTTAATTTATTAAAAGCACAATATTTCATCACTTCTTATATAAGTTTTAATTCTAGAATTTCCTTTCAAAATATCTCTTACATAAATCTTCTTCCCTTGATAACTTCTTCCCAGATTATATCTATGGATCTACTTGAGAAATTGGTTGGAGGAAGAAGTGAGGAAATCCTCACATTTCTTTTATTCTTTTTATTTATTACAATTAGCTAAAATACAATTGTGTTGAGGCATGATATTCATTATAGGAAAGAGAAAATTACTTAGAATAAAAGTAACTTCCATTCCCGACTAAGACCCTGAGGTAGGATATTACGATTAACCCTACAAAGGCTAATAGACCACATAAGTTGATTCTCTATTTTAGTTTATTTTAATTATAAGAAGCAGTAGTTATGTTTTATATCATTTCCCTATGTTTGTAGAAGTGGATCTTATTTTCTTTTATAAAATCAAAAATCAAAAAATAATAGTTATTTAATTAGTTTCTTTTAGTCTCATTTATTTTAAAATCTTGTTACAATATAAAAAGATAGAATAATTATTTGAATTTATTTTATTTAATTAACGGTAAAGTAATTTAATGAATTAAAAGATTAAAATCACTTCTCTTTTATTTAAAGTAGATTTCTTTCCATCATTTGTTTAATATCAATAGTTCAGATTAGTTTAAGAACTCAAATCAAAACAACAAACCTATTCATTAGGAATTCACAATACCTGTTCATAGCATCTGATTATCCTTTGACCAACTTAATTATTAGGAATTCAAGCTACTATTTCATAGCCTCTGATTCTCCTTTGACCACTTTTCCATACCCATCTCATCTTCCACATTTCATCTATCTCATAATGACCTTGGGAAGTCGAGTACACTAGTAATCTCGTGTAATTTTTATCGTGTATTTTTACTAATATGACACCACTTGTTGGTGAAAGAGTAATTTATCGTTAAATTCCATTTTTGGAAGATATGAAGATGAGGTAATATGCAACATAATTCCCATGGATAAATTCTTTAAAATAATTAGGACTTGGAAGTTTAACCAAAAGTAACAACATGATGGTCATGTAAACATATATAATGGAGAAGAATGGAAATAACTATATTCTAAATCCATTGCGAGAAAAGGGTGAGACATCACCAAAAGTGTTGTTACTTTTTGGCAAGTAGTTTCTCAACAACGTGAAGTAGGATAGTGCATGTTTTTCATTAATAATGTGGACCATGCAAATGGAAGACATGGTAGAAGTGGTAGAAGGAGAAGAAAAAATACCTCTATAAGTGATAGGAATGATGGAAGAGTTTATGGAAGTTATGTCTAGTGAGATACCTCAAGGGTTATGACCTGTAAACTACATCAGTCACCACATGGATTAAATTCTAGGGTCAAGTTTGATGAAAAATAAGCCTATATGATGAAACCATAAGATAATTTAGAGATACAGAAGCAAGTCCAAGAATTTTTGGATAAAGGATTCATCAAAATGATTTTAAGCCCATATGTAATGCCAATATTTATAGCACCTTAGAAGGGTGTTGAGTGGAGTATGTATACCAATTTGAGAGCCATAAATAACATCACCATCATGACTAGGTTTCCATTTCTGAGAATGGATGATTTCATTGATTTTTTGAGGGGATAAAAGTATTTTAACAAGATTGAATTCAAGAGCATAAATCGTAAGATTCACATAAGGGAAAGACATGAACGAAAGACAACATTTAAGACTCAAGTAAGATTGTATGAGTGGATTGAAATCTATTTGGATTGATAAAAAAATCCAAGTAATTTTATGACGTTGGTGAATCAAGTCTAAAAACAAGTGTTATGACAATTTATGATCATGTACCTCAATGATATTTTGATTTTCAACAAGACATGAGAGGAGAAATTAATACATATCAGGAAATTATTGTAGAAGAAGAGAAGTTTTTTATTAATATTAAGAAGTGGAATTTTATGCAAGAATATTTGGTTATCTAGGGTTTATGATTAAGATATAATTATTAAATATAAAACTTGAAAGTAGATTCTTAGTTATGGATTTTCCAGCGCCGAGGAGTACTTCTGAGGCATAAATTTTTCATGGGTTAGATTGGTTTTACCATAAGTAAATTGATAACTTTAGTGGTGTCTATGCATTGATTATAGATTCAATGAGGTTATATATAAAGAAATTCATCATGAGAATGGGAAAATAAAATATCTTCGTAGAGCTAAAGATAAGAATATCAAAACATGCATTACCATATTTTGCAAAGGTATTTCAGGTTGATTGTGATTCTAGTGGAATATTCATTGGTATATTGTCAAATCAAGAGGATAGAACTATTGCATTCTTGAGTGAAAATGTGAATGATGAAAGAAGGAATTATAGTGTGCTATGTGTATGATCAATAACTATATGTACTAATGAAATCATTAAAGAAGTGGAGAAAATACATATTGTCTAATGATTATGTGTTGTACATGAATCATCAAGCATTATAGTTCATTAATATCTAGAGAAAGATGAACTAAATAAATATGATGTGGTTGGAATATCTACAAGAATACATTTTCCTGTTGAAATGTATGAGCAAAAAATATAATAAGGTAGCTAATGTCCTTAAACACACCTAAAATTAACATGGTATATCAAACAGAAAGTATCTAGTGATGATAAATTTCTCTCCATCCTATAATAGACCTCATATCCCTTTACTTTTGCCTCAAAAAGTACTTTTACTCCCAAATGTTCAAATTTATTTGTTGCATTTTCAAAAACTACTAGTAGATGTTTTTCAAACTACTAACCCCTTACCCCTCTCACCCCTCACCCCTCACCCCTCTTAACCTACCCAACTGGAGGGCCAAATTTTGGGATACAAAACCAACATTAAAAATTACATCCCAATTTCATACGTTCAATAAAATCCACCATATAATAAAACCAGTTACACAATGTATCCAAACCCCAAAAACCATCTTAAAGGAAAGGAAAATTTAGGTATGGTTTCTTATCCCTTATATACACATCTCATGCAATTATCATTTTACAAAAATTCATAATACACCATTCTTAACAACATGGTGATTGACATACATAACTATATTTCTATAAATTCCTCCTTGACAATTGTTCCTCCCTATGTGCATATGTACTCCAAATATTCACTTGAATAAATGGTTATATGTTTCCTCATCACCATCCACATTTCCATGAATCTCCTTGCACTCTTTATACCCCATATCTAAGAATTTTTCAATATCTACCTCCTCTGCCTTATTATCTTGAAATGTCTATGGTAGAACATGTGTGATGGGTAATTATAGAGATTACCTTATAGAACCACTAAACTACATGGCAAGGAGTTTCATGTTGCCTCAACCATTGCTAGAACTTCCAAAAATTTAAGGGGTGGATATCCCAACACCTATATTAGGGAATATGCTATCAATGTTAGGAAATTACTTCTTATGATTTTTTCATGACTAAGATATTCCTCAAAATGTTAGAATGTATCACCTTATAATGGTATTATAGAATACTCGAGTCCTCGATACATTGTTAAAAATAACTCAATGCTGAATTTTTCAATGTATTTAATATGTATACGTTATTAAAAATATGAATTAAATAATTCATTCTTATCAAACAAGAGAAAATGAGTTATTCACCCATTTCATATTGAGATGACAGAAATTTCTTTATCCTTTAGCTATTTCTCCTAATATGGACCAAATGGATATTTGTGACCTTTTCCTACATTTTACTAGTCAAGAAACCAAAGAAGAGGTCCAAAAGTGTTCATTAGGCACTTATGAAGAGGTTTTAGAAGGTGTTTGGTGAATGGACCAAGAGGCCATTGATAGTAGACAAAAAAATATATGATCCAAATGGGAAATTGAAAAATCCCAAGAAAAATAATAGTCAAAATGAAATTTATGGACCTAACGTTTTGAACCAAAATCATGGGCCCACTACAAATAGCATCACAGATCAAGCCAAGAAACCTAATGTGGTTAACAATGACAATCTCAATAATAATAACAATATTATGGGGATTCAAAGGAATTCCAATGTTTCCCCATCTATCAATATGGTTGAATTTAGTCATCCTCCACCATGGAAGAATAAAAATAAAACCCATAATTCTAACCAAGGATCTCAAGGATGTACATACAACTAGTCTCCAAATAATAATCAAGGTTTTAACCAACAAAAAAAATCAAAACCAAAGGCTTAGGGTTACAATCCCAATTTATACTGCAATTTTGATCAAGGAATATGA
Organism: Taxus chinensis; assembly: GCA_019776745.2. Classification (NCBI taxonomy): domain Eukaryota; kingdom Viridiplantae; phylum Streptophyta; class Pinopsida; order Cupressales; family Taxaceae; genus Taxus; species Taxus chinensis. The sequence continues at coordinate 73,330 of JAHRHJ020003107.1, read as the reverse complement.
CATAATGCTCAAACATATAGGGAATGTAATAAGTTCATTTAGAGACTTCTAAAGAAAAAATTCCATATTTTCATCTATATGTTCCTAAGAATTCCTTATGGAATCTCACAACCTTGTTATATAAAACTCGTTTCTTCTCATACTGATAATTTGCACATATACCAAGATACATTCTCCAGTCATCCTAAAGAATAAAAATTATTCCTCTAATGTTAATTGTGGGTATACATTTAAAAGATAACCCTCCTCATCTAAAGCCTATTAGCATTATGAATATGGATGATGAAGATCAATAAATTATGTGACACCTTCATTTGTAAATCTCTGGTCATTTCTTCCAACATAGACCCATCTGTATGGTTAGGACAACAACCCAATGTATGTAGACAACATGCAAATCTCACTCATACCATTCTAATAGGGTATTGAGGAAATGAGTAAGGGGCACACCAATACCAAAACACAAGCAAATAAATTAAGAGCATGTGATCTAATTAGGGACTTATCTAAGATCACATACTCTCATAAGGGAAGTTCTTGACACTAGGACAACTTCCTTTCAAGGTTTCCAAGACCTTGCAGGTCGAAGAATTTCTTGGAATTGGTCACCCTATTGAATGTTATCACTTCCTCTATGAAGGGGTGATAATGAAAAAAAAAGCATAAAAATCCCATGCTAACTTTTAAGTAAACCATCCTAGCATGAAATAATAGAGATATGAGAATACAATATGCTAATCTAGCATGTACATAAAACACTATAGCTTCACATGATAGTAAATAAAAAATATGTAGGAGACCCTACATCTATACAAATATGACAAGTTAGGTATAAATAACTATGATAAGAGAACCATGATTGATGAGTAGAATTAACAGTGAATGCATCTATCTCCCAAAGGACCAGACATAAAGAGAGAATATTCGGTTATGGGTGAGACCAATTAGTGTATCAACGATCTAGTCCCTATGAGTGAGCAGTTGCATAGTGTCAAGGATAAGATCCATTGGAACCATAGTTCTAATGATAATTTCTCTTCAGTGATATGATATGATGATCATGATGTGAAAATGTAATTTGGAGTCTTTATATAGACGCTATAACCTACGAGTGACAGGTTGTCAGGGAAGGACTTGAATATACATGGTGATGCAAGTTGTTCCTTCACGGGTGATGGTGTTAGATAGGGAGGGAAATGTCTTAGAGGTTTAGTGTAAAGTGTCATTAAAAAAAGATAATGTAGATACATAATTAAATGGGGTTCTATAAGTAGATGTGGATAAATGTCGGAAGAAATGTGGAAGGAAAATAAGACAGTGATAGAAACTTTATAACAGGTTAATAGGACCAAAGATCCATTCTCTCTCCATGTATCAGTTTCCACAAAATCCTAATGGTTACGATGAATAACCATACCCTTATCTCGAAAATGATTTACCTCAAGGTCACTCTTAGTTCTTTAGACCACATGTTATTTGATGGTATTAATGACCTCTAACCTAAAAAATATAAATCTGCATAGTACATATGTATGGTGGATGTATCATAAGTGTAAGAACAATATTTCTAATGTATAGATATGACCCTTCTTTGCCTATTGAATTAATGCATGCTGCACAATGAGTGGAACCATGGGGTCAGTCATGCAGAAAGAATGATATATAACACTGAAACTGAAAGTAAATACAAATATGGTAATATAAGGGACTAGCTAAATTGAAATATACCTACCAGTGCGTAGCTGATAGTGTCAATTGTCCTACTAGGATATGGGATCGTAACTTGCATGGTACTAGAACCAATGGATAAGAAAAAATTGAAAAGAGAAACATCTAGAGGATCATCAGTAAAATAAGATTATAAATCACCTAGCTAGGGGCACATGGGACGAATGTCATGGACTTATCAAAAATTTACCGCAAGATCCTGGACTATCTGGAACAATGCTGACTAGCTTTTTAACTCCTTTCTTTTCCTAGCAGATGTGACTACAAGTAACTCGGTATTGCATAGTTTGTTCCTATAAAATAATGGGAGAATCATCTAAGATCCCTAAAATTCCTCCAATTGACAATGTAATATCTTAATCAGAGAATTCTCAGATAAAATGATGGGTATTCTATAGATTGAGGACCATCATGAAATTCATTAGGAATAGTCAAGATTAGGATTAAATAGGATTTTTTAGGCCTATTTTCTTATTACTACTTCCTTGCAAGGTAAGAGAACTAAGCTATGGAATTCCATGAATGTGGATCCCATTAACGTGGTAATATGGAACAAGTATGAGGATGACTGAAGAGATCTGAAAAGGAGATCACACGATGACCTCTCAACCATGGTGGGGTTTACATAGTCACTAATTAGTCGGAGGGTGGGTTTACATTCCACTAGGTCAGGGATTTTTGAGTAATGGGCTTGGTATTTTTAAGGATTATGAAGGTATTGGGGCAATCATTTCACGCTCAAGATTGCATCATTAGAAAGGGAAAAAATGACGCATGTTTTTCAAGTGTTGATATTTCGGGAGAGGATTTTCATAATTATTTTCATAAGGATAATGTGCATGTTTCTTAGATTTTTACTTTTCCTACTGATTTTTTTTAAAAAGTCATAGTCGTAGACACCAAATTCGTGTCTTACGACCCCCTTGTGACCCGCATCTCATCTCACAATATAACCTCATCACCTAAACCTTACACAATTATTTATTAATTGCCTTCTAATTGATAAATCCACATCACCCTACCTACCACCTCACTTTGCCACTTCATCATGACCTAGCCCTAACCCTAAAACTAACCTAATTAAGACCCATAACTTGGTCTACACCTCCACACCCATAACTAATGACCCCTTTCTCGCACCCAAAACCGACCTTCTAGTCACTTGACCAAGCCCGCAACTGATCTCTCAGGAGAAAAGTAGGGAAGGTGGGCTATTTTACTAAAAATAGCCTACTTTTTCCTTACCGATGCCGGTTCCTACTCGACCGCCGTCGGTTACAACCGCCATCGGTTCCCTGTAAATGGGCTCCCCAAACCAAAACAACGGATCGGAATTTCATTTTTGGAGATCAGTCGAAGGATTTCTGGATCAACAAGAGAGCATTGCGAGCGAAGGAACAGAGTCCAGATCTTCAACTTTAATCAGAGCAGAGACGAGTAAAGAAACCAGAAGTGCTTGCAGTAGAGGAGATCAACTTGCACCTTCACCAAAACTAGTAAGTCACATCTTGCATGTCCTCTGTTATAACATTTCTTATGCTCTGTGAATTTCAGTCCTCCTAAATCCATCTCTGAATCTACTACCCAACGTGTCATTGCATCTAACTGTTATTCTTTTGCTTCTAATCATCCCATTTCCTAATATCATCCATAAACCAGCCTTACAAAACACCATAGCTACTAAGAAGATCCTAGAACCCACCGGTATCGGTTATCAGTAACCGGCATCGGTATCAGTAACCGCCATCGGTTCCTCTGATCAAAACCAGAAAACCAGCCTTTCCCCTACCAGCCCTTTCCCCTACCCAGTTCAACCAGAAACAATTTAATTGATACTTTACAGTCTTTTGTGTTAATTCATATTAGCAGGGGAACTGACCACCTTCGAAAGGAAGTTTTATATTTCCTGGGCCCAAGGCAGTTTCCTCATTTATTGTTTAATCAAATCTTGTGGTCTTGTGTTCTTATTTGCAGGTAGTCCTTCCAAGACAAAAAGGAGTTCTTCGCAGTCAGCTTGATCTTTCTCTACGGTACGCGCACACCATCTCGACATTCAACAGGTATTCCTCCTAGCCCCTAACCTTATCTGTTTCTAAAGAGAATGAAAGGATAGAAGCAACTCTATTCCAAGAAGCCGAATACATTCCGAGTGAAACATTTTGGCACGCCCGGTGGGACCCATTTTGGGTTTCTTTCTCTTGCTTATTTTCATTTTAGGAAGCATACTTGCTGTTGCCTGCTTTTGTTATATATTTCATAAAGAATTTGTCTTGCTTTCCTAGTTTCGCATTAGTGAAAGTCATCTCTCTTGCTTCATCGAACATAATTTTCGATTTGGGTTTAAAACACATGCATTGCATTCCTGCTTGTTGTTCTTCAATTCTAGTGAACATAGATTAAGTAACAGGTCGTACACGTGGGGGTGATATCCATGGTATTGACAGGAAATTAACCCTAGTTTCACTACACAACACATACCGAATCACTTCACAATTAACACAACAGCTCAAACATCCCCCCTTTTCCGCGGTATTCCTCCACCCGATTGAGGTAACCTTATAAGCCAAAACAAACTTGACATTTCCCCTAGGTCTTGTTGTTTAGGATTCTGACATCATCTTACGTCTAAAGGCATAAGCCCACGATAACTAAAATTAACCCTAGGGTTAGTCTCTGGATTTGCGTGTGCATCTTGCTTGTTTTCAAAGTTCTGTTTTCTCTGTCATACTTTGTCTTCTGTGATCAATAAGTTGGATAAATATACTCAACGTTGCTAAAAATCAAATTAGCAGCCTTTTATATCTTCTTATCCTAGAATTTTGACACCGGCATCGGTTAACTGACCGACGTCGTTTAGCTCTCTGACCGACACCGGTTATTAAACCGATATCGGTTACTGTCTTCATCAGCCCCTGACAAACCAGCAACCTGCCAATTCATCATTCTGAGGTTGTTTTTGTTCTTGATAGATTGAAACTTTCCTGTGTGTTCTTGTCCATGGTTGTCATCACTCGGAAGCAAGCCGCCGCCATGGTTTCACATGCCTGCTCTGTGTCTTTGCCTGAATCACCCCCTTCACATTCTATAGGGAACCCTACGGACACCAGTGAGATCCCCCAAATTCCTGTAGGAGACAAGGACTTTGCCAAATTTCTGGATGCCAATCCTAGCGCTGTACAATACTATTTGTCTCATGCCCCTGACCGTACGCCTGATGGTCAGCTCCTTATTGGCATGCCTATTAGTATAGCTGCTCATTTAGCTCCCACTCCTCCTGATAACACTGCCTTACTTCCTGCATCTCTAGCCCCGTCTCCCAATCCGACGGCTTCAGAGGTTCATATGACCCCGATTAGCTTTCCTTTGGTTAATCTTGGACCCCACGTATCGTTACCACCAACTGCCCCTACCTCATCTCTCTTTCAGACCACTCCATTCATGACTTACTCTCTGCCACCTATTCACACGAGCTTTCCTTCTCAAGCTCCGCCTACCTTTTCATTCCCATACACGTATCCAGTAACCTCAACACCTTATATGGGACATCCCTATTCTAGTTGCTCCAACATACTCATCCTCCATACCTTATCAACACTTAGCCCCACCATTGTCCAGCGGAAGCCCTTGGTCCAACTTGCCTCCGTTTACCACAACCGCACCATCATCTCATCCAACCACAGATTTCATTAAACAAATGATGGACAAAATGCAAAACCTGGAGGCTTCTGTTTCAGGAAGTCGTAGCGCCTTGACATACGAGCAAGTTTTTCGGGAGCCCATTCACCCTTCTGTCCCCCTTCATTCATATCCTCCTCAATGGGAGTTGCCAAAATTTACTCGTTTTAACAGTAAAGAGGATCCTCAACAACACTTGCGATCATTTAGACATGCTTGTTATTTGATTTCCCCATGATGACGCCTTGTTACTCCGCACCTTTCCCATGTCCTTATCAGGACCCGCCTTGGAGTGGTACAGTGCTTTAACCCAGCACTCGATCTTCTCTTTTAACCAACTAGCCCAATCTTTCTTGGATCATTTCTCCATTAACATTGCCAAGAAAGTATCTATCACCGACCTTTATGCCATCCGACAATTTGAGGACGAATCTATCGCAGATTTCGTTGGACGATGGCGGGGCCTTATCAACCAACTTACGTATGCCTTGCCTCAAACCAAACTTATCGAACTGTTTACGCGGGCCTGCGCTAAGCACATCTCCCCCACCCTCCAAATTCAAACTTTCCGTACATTCGACGAGGCCTTTACCATGGCTCGGAAATTAGAAATTCGAGCCTTAGAAGAGGAGAAATTGCGGTTGCGTAACAAAAACCCCAATTTCCGAACTCCAGATTCTACCAACAAGCCAAACACCACCACTCCTCACGCGTCCACTTCTTCTAAATCAAAAGGAGCTGTCCACGCGGTAATGGTCAAATCTCAAACACCGTCCAATACTCCACCGAAAACCACTTATAAGTACAAAGCCGAGCCCATCAATTACACTCCCTTGGGAGAAACTTATGGCGTCATCCTGGAGAAATTGCTCAAAGCTGGGGCTATCACCTTGCCCCCTGTTAAACCTCACTCTGGGTTTGACTCCACCCGCGCAATACCTTCCTGGTACAAAGAAAATGACTTTTGTAACTTTCACCGCGTAAAAGGACATAGTCATGAAAACTGCAAGATGTTGAAAAACATAGTGCAGGAAATGGTTGACGCAGGGGATATAACCCTCGATAATCCTAACGCCCCTGCTAACCGAAATCTGAAAATTTTCAACAAGCCATTCCCGAATCACTCGTCCAACAGTAACGTAAACCAAGATATCTTAGCCGAGGAGAGTGTTCATGAGATCCATGCAGTCTTCGATTCTCAGCCAAAAGCCTCTATTGAAAAAATTTTGAATCAAGCCTCTCCACCAACACAGGAGTCTGAACCTCCTTCACCACCATCAAGCCAAAGTGAAATCATTCCTTTACCCATAAAAGAGTTAACTGCCCAGACTTCTCTTCTCATCGACGAGTCTTCTTACACCACATCCCTACAAGACTGTGAGCGGATGTTATCTAATTTATCTATTTCCCAAACGTCCCCTTCTACCGCTCTTGCTGCACAAGAGGAAGGCTCGCCACTCCTTTTGACATCCTTAGACAAGAAATCTCTTACACTGACATCACCACATTCTTTAAACATGACAGATCCCCTCAAACACGCCCTCCTACCTATTAGTCCCTCATCACCTAAATCTTTTCAACGACCGGTTGACCTCTTAACATCTATTGATACAGTGCCTCATCTACCTCCTGTGTCACACCCACAGTGGACTGGAATCACAACCCGTCTTTCTTCCGTACAAAAATTACAAATCACACCTGGAGACTGTCATTCCACAGAAGATAGACAGGCCCTATGGGAACGTTTGAGTACCCCTTTTTCTACTCAAATGCAAATGACTGATCCTGATGTCTCCACCATATACCCGAAGTGTTTACAGAAGCTTAAAATGCCCCTGTTCTCACCTTCACCCCCCTCACCTCTACCAAATGCCCCGTCCACTTCTATCAACTTAACCAGATCTTCCCCTACGCTTGGGACCTCACCAATGCCCAGTCTAACGCACCCGCCTAAGCGACTCGATCTATCCAAAAATAAATCCGTCCCGCCACCTAGGAGACAAACTCAATCCGTGCCCCTATCACAATCAAAACCATCATCGTCATACCTACCTTCCATATTGGGACCCCATCCCTCTACCTTACATCAATATATCATACCTCCTGCGTTTTCTTCAAAACAACCTACGCCTTCCGCACCCATACAGAAATTCCAGGGTATAGCAACACCGTCACTCCGCGTATCCTGTCCACCTATCAACCCTAAACAAATTCCATCATCAAAAGATTTGTTTTCGGTCACTCCTATTTCCCCGTGGTTGTTTTCTGATACCACATCATCTGCGGCCTCATCATCCAACATAGCTTCTGCGCCAAAGAAATCACGTTTAGTGAAAACCACGTATCAACACCCCTCGGCTAAACCACCACCCATGCGAACCAACCACGCCCAAACATTACCAAAACCCGCACAACCAATACCCTCATCCTCTTCCGATTTTGACCCACTCAAAGGATCTTACGCCAAAATCCTTGCTATGTTGGTGGAGAATGCGACCATTTCCCTACCTCCACTTAGACCTTATGACCCGTCTAAACCCCGACCTATGGGTTACGATGAGTCTAAAATCTGCGCTTATCACCGCACACCAGGACATGATGTGGAGGGATGCAAAGCTCTAAAAACCATCCTTCGTCAGTCACCTCTCCCGGATAGAAAGATTAAGAAAGACAACTTACGAAGGGAGAGACCTTTAGTTTCCATTCCCTCTCCTATACCATCTGTCCCCGCCTCACCAAGATCTATCATTATTACAACCCCACCTCTTGAAGACCATGAGTTATCCCAACCATCTTCCTCATCTCAGGTCTACGAGATTAATATGATTAGTGTCGCTACTCGAGGGCAGAAAAACAATGGGAAAGCAAAAGAAAACACACCTGCGGCATCTCTTTCTCCGTCAAACATCCCGATTGCACCACCACCTAAAGTGGTCATTCGCGGACCCGCCTATCCCGTCTCTAATGGCATTGCCCACCGAAATATGATTAAACAGCTTCACCAATCACCCGTAAAAATGACACTATATGATCTCATTCAGACTTCTGAATCTCATCGACAAGCTCTCGTTGAGATCCTTCAAGGGATAGAGGTTTTACCTAATGAAACCCTGCCTGTCACCTCCATTCTAACACCCAATCACGTTGCTTCTCTCACCAAACAATCCATCTCCCCCAACCACTTCTGTCTCTGTACAACAAGCTGCTGCAGTTAGTTTCTCGAAGATGAAATTGTTGACTTTGGTACAGAAGACCCTGACCCTGCCCTTTTCATCTCCGCTTACGTCCGGGATATCCGGGTACGTCGTGTTATGATTGACGGGGGCGCTAGCCTAAACATCATCTCTTCAAAAGCCTTCCAACAAATGAATATCCCTTCTAGTTGCATGTGTGCCAACCCCATCATGTTGCGGTCATTCAATGACGCTATTACTTCTACCTTAGGCACCGTGATCCTCAACATTCGGGTAGGACCACGTACTTTACCCGAACTCTTCTATGTCTTGGAGGGAGAGTTCCAATATAATATATTGCTGGGTCGTCCTTGGATCCGAGCCATGGGATGCGTTCCCTCAACATTACATAGATGCATAAAATTTGAGTACGAGGGGAAGTCCTACACCGTAAAAGCTGACCCTCCCCCCTTTAAAACCTGCAATATGTTATACCGCCCTAACGATGTGCTTATACCAATCAAGACACCCATACATTCAACCCAACCATCCTCTTCAAATGTACCTCAACCATCCACCTCAACCGCGCCTACGCCTTCAACTGATGAAACCACCATCGCAAAAACCACTTCCCTTCCCGCAGCTAACATTCCAACCTCCGACCCCTTAGTAGATGTTTTTCAGCGCCTTACGCTGGGGGAGTACCGCCTATATAACGTTAGTTCTTTCCCTACCCCGCAGGAGTACGGACAATTACATGCACATCCCACCTACGACCGTCGCGTGGGGGAGGTAATCTCTTACGGACCACCCCATTGCCGCACTAACCTAACGTATGGGGGTGTTGACGCATCCTCCATTACCCCTGAACCTCCTCTTGGTGTGGTTCCCTTCCAATCCGATTTTCAATACTTGACAAATCATCGTTTCGCCCTCACCTTCTTGACTCGCTGTGCGTGGAAAGGCTTTGGTTTTGGCCTTTACGAACAAGGCCGACATACACTCATTCCCGTGACTACCCGTAAACATAATGATCGCAGTGGTCTCGGTTTTCCCGAAACACCTACACAGGAGACACCTCCTGTCAGCTGTATCCTGGAAGAAGAAGACGTCGCCCCTACCAAACCATCATCACCCACTTTGCCATCATCACCCACAGAATCTATAGACCCTGAATCCATCCCTCCTAACTTTTTTTTTTCATAAATGCTATCTTCATAGGTCCTCTCACTTATCAACGCGATAATGAGGACCCATCTTCTCTTCCCCTTCTGTATCCAGACATGATCGAAGAGGATTCACCTTTGATTAATGTTGTTGAATGCCAGGATGACGACTCCATCCTCACTTACCTTGGCGCGGATGATTCTTATATTCAACGAGCCTTACCATCTGAAACCCAAACCATGCTGAACGAATCTACCATAGAAATCAACATCCACACGGAGGAGGATCCTCACATTGTGAAGATTGGACAATCCCTTAACACATCAGAACAAGCCGCCTTTACTACCTTTCTCCGTGCTCGCAACCAAGCTTTCGCATGGTCTTACGCTGACATGCCAGGAATTGATCCTACCATTGCCGTCCATAACATCACCCTAAACCCCGATTCCAAACCAGTCAAACAGAAATTGAGAAAAATGCATCCACGCATTGCTCTCTTGGTCAAAGAGGAGCTCCAACGACTCCTTTCTGTTTCCTTCATCTTGCCTATTGACTATCCTCAATGGATTTCTAACATCGTACCTGTCACTAAAGCGACAGGGGGGACTTCGGATATGCACAGATTTCCAGGATCTTAACCTCGCTTGCCCTAAGGATGACTTCCCCTTACCTAGCATTGACCAACTTGTTGATCTAACTGCAGGTCATGAGATGCTCTCTCTCATGGATGGCTTTTCAGGATACAACCAAATTTTGGTTGCCCCTGCCGATCAACACAAAACTGCCTTCATAACTCCTTGGGGAACCTTCTGTTATCGTGTCATGCCATTTGGCCTTAAGAATGCTGGTGCTACCTATCAGCGGGCTATGACCTACATTTTTCATGACATTATGCACACTATCCTTGAAGATTATGTCGACGATCTTCTTGGCAAGTCTAAACATCGTAGTGAACATCTTGATGTTTTAACCATTATTTTTGATCGCCTGTTACAATATTCTGTCCGCCTTCAACCAAAGAAATGTGTCTTTGGTGTTCTTTCGGGAAAACTTCTTGGCTTTATCATCTCTTTGCGTGGCATTGAGGTCGATCCATCTAAAGTCAAAGCTATCCTAGAAATGCCCCCACCCAAAAATCTCAAACAATTGCGTAGTTTACAAGGTAAGCTCCAATCTATCCGACGTTTCATCTCCCAACTCTCGGATCGGTGTCAACCTTTTCATCACCTTCTTAAAAAGGACATTGCCTTTCAATGGAGTGAGGAGTGTCACCAAGCCTTCGAAGCTCTCAAATCCTATCTCTTGCAGCCACCCGTGCTTATCCCACCCCAGGACGACCGCCCTTTCTACCTTTATCTTTCCGCCACTGACCATGCTATAGGTGCTATGCTCGCACATCGGGATTCGGCACGACGAGAACAGGCCGTTTATTATATAAGTCGTACCCTCGTGGATTATGAGACTAGGTATACACATGTAGAAAAATTGTGCCTTGCCCTATCATTTGTAGCCACCAAACTCCGACATTACCTCCTGAATCACAAAACTTTTGTCATCACCAACACAGACCCCATTCATTATATGTACGCCAAACCGCATCTAAACCAACGTATCGCTCGATGGCTTATGCTCCTCGCTGACCTTGACCTTGAATTCGTACAACAGAAGTCAATCAAAGGACAAACTCTTGCAGACCAACTTGCGGAGGCCCCTTTACCTGGGGAACAATTTACCAATTTTACCTTCCCCGACGAACTCATCGCCACTCTTTCACTCCGGGAAGAGTTGTATCAAATGACCCTCTTCTTCGATGGATCTAAATGCCAGCGCGGCGGAGGAGCTGGCGTTGTTCTCATTCCTCTCGACGCTGAACCTATGCCTCTTTCATTCCGGCTTGATTTCCCTTGCACTAATAATACAGCGGAATACGAGGCCCTTGTTCTGGGTCTCCAAGTTGCGTTACACTTAGGCATCAAATCTATCAATATTTTTGGCGACTCTCAATTGGTAGTCAATCAAGTTATGGGCGTCTACCAATGCAAAAATGAGGAACTTCAAAAATACAAACACTACGTGGATTCACTTCTAGCCTTATTTACTCACTATTCTATACAAACCATTCCACGCTCCACTAACAAATTTGCGGACACTATGGCTTGCTTAGCCTCGCAAATTCCCGCCGCACCAACTGACTCTGAATTATTCGTTGTGGTCCAACAACTTTTTGTCACCATCCTATTCAACCCCGGTAGTTTGTATGATAAATACTATGTCAACTAGTTCGCAGGATACCTGGTACCACCAATTTCACAACTACCTTACAATCTCTGTTCTCCCACCTGACCTTACTAGTAACGGCAAACGTGCTTTTCTTAAAAGTGTTTCGCGTTATGTTGTCATGGGGGGACTCCTCTATAAACGTGGCTTCGATGGCATCCTCCTTCGCTGTCTAACTGGCGCGGAGGCCACTCATACCATCCAACAGGTCCATGACGGTATTTGTGGTGGACATTTTAGCGGCCTTGCCGTGGCCAAACGAATCCTTCGCCTTGGTTATTATTGGCCTACTCTCAATAACGACTGCTACGAATATGTTAAGCGTTGTGTTATGTGTCAGCAACATGCCAACCTTCAACATACTCCTAGCCACCCGCTCCAGGTCGCTCGAGATCTTTGGCCCTTCTCACAATGGGGTTTAGACCTTATTGGTGAGATTCACCCGACCTCTTCACAACGTCACCGTTGGATAATCACAGCGACCGAATATTACACAAAATGGGTGGAGGCTATTCCACTCATTTCAATCAAAAAAGAAAAAATTGTCGAGTTCATTAACCACCACATTATCTGTCGTTTTGGTGTTCCTCATCGCCTGATAATAGATAATGGAAAATCTTTCAAAAACAAGTTGTTGCAAGACCTTTGCGACAACTTTGGTATCAAACTTAGCTTCTCATCACCCTACTATCCACAAGCCAATGGGCAAGCCAAGTCTTCTAATAAAACACTAACCAAAATCCTCATGAAAGTTGTCAATGAATCCGGAAGAAATTGGCACGATCACATTCCCTTTGCCCTTTGGGCTTATCGTACTAGCATTCGTACCTCTACTAATGCCACACCTTTTTCTTTGGTATACGGTACCGAGGCTGTTTTGCCTCTCGAAATACAAATACCCTCCCTTAGAATATCTCTTCAGGATATTCTCACCAACGATGATTTCCGCCAAGAGCGGTTAGCCCAATTGGAGCTTCTTGACGAACGCCGTCTTACAGCTCTTGATCACCTTCAAATCTATCAAAAACGCATTAAACGTGCTTATGATAAGCGACTTCATGAGCGTACCTTTAAGGTTGGTGATCTTGTCCTCAAAGAGAATCAACATGTAACCAAACTAGAAAAGAGCAAACATGGAAAATTTGCTCCCAATTGGATTGGGCCTTATATAATCACTCACACTTATGGATCAGGCACTTATCGTTTAGCTTCGCTTAATGGTAAACCTGAGCCTGAACCCCTTAATGCCTTGCATCTTCGACCATTCTACTGTTGAAATTAGTGTTATATCACTTCTTATCTACCTACTGCTCGTCCCTTGAGCTCACATACCACCACATACACTTCGTTTCCTACACCTCATAATAAAAATCAAGCTCACATAGTTTGATTCTCACCTCCCCTTGACGATGCCTTTCCCTTTTTAGTCTAGTCCATGACTTCAAAGTATTAAAATAAGTCGTATTCTTATGGGATTTTCTTGAGTCAAACTTCCTACCAAACTAGATGCTTCACGCCAAAAGAACATCTAGCTATCTAAATTAAATATAGACTGTTCCCTCGAAGGATAGCTATACGCCAAAAACTATTGATGCTATTATATATATAGACTGCTCCCTCGAAGGACAGCTATGCATTTAAATCATATCTACTACTATAAATAGACTGCTCCCTCGAAGGACAACTATACATAGTCAGCCTTTATCAGAAGCTTCTCGCATTGATCCAGCTTCATGAAGACCTCAAGAATAAAACAATCAATATCCCTTGTAGACTTCCCGCATCGATCAGTCTACATTCAATAAAATAAAAGCCTCATTCAAAAGAACTTTTGAGTCATGGACTTGTCTATTTAGGGTAGGTTCTCTTCCGTCAGAACACTCACTTTGTAATAAGTTCTCCGTACCTCAGCTATATCATCCACCTCACCTCACCATTTGTTTCAACTCAAGGGACGTAATGTACGCTCGATATATTGTGATCACACAACTCTTTTCACCTATTGACTTCTCGTCTATGCACGGTACCTAGGGCTTCCAGGCTCGTTCTACGTTGTGTGGTTTGTTTAGCTCTTTTCACCTACGGAGCACTCTTTCTGCTTTGCCTCGCATCTAGGATTGTGTGTTGACCTTAATCAGGACATGGTTCCCTTCTACTTGGGTAGGCTAACTTTCGCTTCCCTTATACCTTTTACAACATCACCAATTCATTACCAACACCATCAACCTTACCTTTACCAATCTTAATATTTTTACCAACCAACCAATTGCCTAAACCGTACCAAATTGCCTTGCATTCGCCTCTCCCTGATCCTAAGGGAGAACTACATCGGTCTGAGGCCCCTGCTTGCTTTGTGCAATGGGCTATGTAGGCAGCACTTCGGAGACATGGGGTCTCCCAAGGTTAATTCCTACCCAAACCCCCAATTTAGCATAATACAACCAAATCACCAAATTAAAGAGTTTCGAATCTACCCGAATGACGACACGTCGTCGTGGTGGGATGGGTGGTGGCGGTCTAGCTGGTCCAGCCCCTCCAGCTCCTCCTGCCTGTGCCATGGCTCCAATCTTGATCCTTGTTGGGTCCCCGGCCAATCAACTGCTGCCTCCTCCTTAATCGGGCCCACTATTCAACTCTCTCCGCCAATACAATAGCTCCACCTCACTCAATCAAGCCTCTAATCCCAACTCTCCACGTCAGACAAGTCGATTTGGTTTGCAAATAACAAAGTGACAATGACAAGCCGTATTTTTCTTTTTATAGGTTTTTCACCTTTCACCGATATCGGTTTCATTTTGCCCTAAGGAACCGGTATCGGTCCCTTAACCGATATCGGTCATGTAGAATCGACATCGGTTCTCTTTTTCCCAACTTTCCACCCCATTTTTGCCCTTATTTACCATTTGGCCCCCTCAACCTACCTAACCACATATCCCGACCTAAGGCCTCAACCACCTTTTCGGCTGAACACCATTTGCCTACCCATTTGGCCCGACCCAAGGCCTCGCCCTACCCATTTGGCCCGACCCAAGGCCTCGCCCTACCTATTTGGCCTGACCCAAGGCCTCAACCTACCTATTTGGCCCGACCCAAGGCCTCAACCTACCTATTCGGCCCGACCCAAGGCCTCAACCTACCTATTTGGCCCGACCCAAGGCCTCAACCTACCTATTTGGCCCGACCCAAGGCCTCAACCTACCTATTTGGCCCGACCCAAGGCCTCAACCTACCTATTTGGCCCGACCCAAGGCCTCAACCTACCCTATTCGGCCCGACCCAAGGCCTCGCCCTAACCATTTGGCCCGAC
The DNA here is from genome assembly GCA_019776745.2 of Taxus chinensis. NCBI lineage: Eukaryota > Viridiplantae > Streptophyta > Pinopsida > Cupressales > Taxaceae > Taxus > Taxus chinensis. The sequence continues at coordinate 58,003 of JAHRHJ020003107.1, read as the reverse complement.
CCAAGGCCTCAACCTACCTATTTGGCCCGACCCAAGGCCTCAACCTACCCATTCGGCCCGACCCAAGGCCTCGCCCTAACCATTTGGCCCGACCCAAGGCCTCGCCCTAACAATTTGGCCCGACCCAAGGCCTCACTCTACCCTTATGGCCTGACCCAAGGCCACAACCCAACCACTTGGCCCGACCCAAGGCCGTATCACTTCAATACCATACCCACAATCAACGTTTTATTTTATCCATCCATCATGTACCTTTTGTTCAATCGAGCTCACCTGTTCGTGTTTTAGCATGATTAGGGTCCTTGACTTGATCTGTCGACCAACTTTGCCTAGACCTAGACCGTGACGTTTATCTCAACCAAACCAACCATTTGGTACTGCCGAACATGCCTAAACGTTCCTGTACCTTACCCGTTATATACCCTGGAGCTACTTCCTATGCCTTGGATACCAGGATTATATCACCCTTGTTTGGATAAACTATCGACCTTTGCCTATACATTGCTGGTTTGCTCGTCAAATCATGTACCCTAGTCGTACTATTGCATTTCAACATGCGTCTGCTTCCTTGGACCTACCCCACCACCTTACCATCCTCTCTACAACATTACCCTTTATCAACCCTATCCCTGATTTCCCGTTCACTCAATCTGCGATAGATTTGAGGGGGATTACCTATATCCTTAACAGGAGAAACCACTTCATATTATTGTCCGCGCAGCTTTACAAAACAAGCTACACGACAATAAGGGGCTAATGTAGACACCAAATTCGTGTCTTACGACCCCTTGTGACCCGCATCTCATTTTGCAATATAACCTCATCACCTAAACCTTACACAATTATTTATTAATTGCCTTCTAATTGATAAATCCACATCACCCTACCTACCACCTCACTTTGCCACCTCATCATGACCTAGCCCTAACCCTAAAACTAACCTAATTAAGACCCATAACTTGGTCCACACCTACATCCATAACTAATGACCTCCTTACTCGCACCCAAAACCGACCTTCTAGCCACTTGACCAAGCCCGCAACTGATCTCTCGGGAGAAAAGCAGGGAAGGTGGGCTATTTTACTAAAAATAGCCTACTTTTTCCTTACCGATGCCGGTTCCTACTCGACCGCCGTCGGTTATGCAACCGCCATCGGTTCCCTGTAAATGGGCTCCCCAAACCAAAACAACGGATCGGAATTTCATTTTGGAGATCAGTCAAAGGATTTCTGGATCGACAGAGAGCATTGGGAGCGAGGAACAGAGTCCAGATCTTCACTTGATCAAGCAGAGACGAGTGGAGAAACCAGAAGTGAGCTTTACAGCAAAGGAGATCAACTTGCATCTTCAGCCAAAACCAGTAGTCCTTCCATAGACTTTGGAGTTCTTCAACAGTCAGTCTGATCTTTTGAATCTACGGTACCTCCTACACCATCTCGACATTCTACAGGTATTCCTCCTTGCATCCCCTAACCTTATCTGTTTCTAAAAGGAACGAAACATTTCCGAGTGAACATTTTGGCAGGATTACCTAATATCCTTAACAGGAGAAACCACTTCATATTATTGTCACGCGCAGCTTTACAAAACAAGCTACACGACAATAAGGGGCTAATGTAGACACCAAACATCGTGTCTTACGACCCCTTGTGACCCGCATCTCATCTCGCAATATAACCTCATCACCTAAACCTTACATAATTATTTATTAATTGCCTTCTAATTGATAAATCCACATCACCCTACCTACCACCTCACTTTGCCACTTCATCATGACCTAGCCCTAACCCTAAAACTAACCTAATTAAAACCTTGTAACTTGGTCTTACACCTACACCCATAACTAATGGACCCCTTTCTCGCACCCAAAACCTGACCTTCTAGTCACTTGACCAAGCCCGCAACTGATCTCTCGGGAGAAAAGCAGGGAAGGTGGGCTATTTTACTAAAAATAGCCTACTTTTTCCTTATCGATGCCGGTTCCTACTCGACCGCCGTCGGTTAGAAGCAACTGCTATCGTAGTTCCCTGTAAATGGGCTCCCCAAACCAAAAATAACGGATCGGAATTTCATTTTGGAGATCAGTCGAAGGATTTCTGGATCAAGCCAGAGATGTTGCGAGCAAGGAACAGAGTCCTAATCTTCATTTGTTCAAGCAGAGACAAGTAAAGAAACAGAAGTGCTTAAGGGCAGTTGGGTTGGAGATCAACTTGCATCTTCGAAAATCAAAACCAGTAAGTCACATCTTGCATGTCCTCTGTTATAACATTTCTTATGATTTCTGATGAATGGCTCAGTCCTCCTAACTACTTGGAGAATCTACTACCCAACGTGATTGCATCTAAAGGTTATTCTTTTGCTTCAAATCATCCCATTTCCTAATATGATCCATAAACCAGCCTTACAAAACACCATAGCTACTAAGAAGATCCTAGAACCCACCAGTATTGGTTATCAGTAACCGAATTATCACAATCCTCTGATCCAAAACCAGAAAAACCAGCCTTTCCCCTACCCAGTTCAACGAAACAATAATTTGATATTTTACAGTCTTTTGTGTTAATTCATATTAAGCAGGGTGAACTGACCACCTTCGAAAGGAAGTTTTATATTTCCTGGGCCCAAGGTAGTTTCCTCATTTATTGTTTAATCAAATCTTGTTGGTCTTGTTACGAAGCTTATTTGCAGGTAGTCCTTCCAAGACAAAAAGGAGTTCTTCACAGTCAGCTGCTGATCTTTCTCTACGGTACGTGCACACCATCTCGACATTCCACAGGTATTCCTCCTAGCCCCTAACCTTATCTGTTTCTAAAAGGAACGAAACATTTCCGAGTGAAACAAAAAGTGTGCAAACTTATTTTCCTATTGAATTGATTCTTCCCATGTTCGTATTCCTAGTTTTCCATTTGTTAATCCAAAAGTTAACTTTCAACCCAATAGTAATATGAGCTACTTATAATGGTAAGATCAACCCCTTAATGTTTATGCCATGAGAACTCCATACAAGTGGTTATTTCTCTTATGAAAATTAGAAGTGATTTACTTGTAAAATAATATCCATACCCTTACCCTTGAGAGTATGGTCTATTATACTAGCAAGGTGATAATAATTCTCTTCATGACAATCCTATTCCTAAAAATATTTATAATTCATCTTTCCCTAAGGGTTTTAATTTACCTACTTTTACACTTTTGTAATGGAATGAGTAATCCTTATATGCATCTTAAGGATTTTAGATTAGCTATGGCTTCACATTCTAATGATCAGATTACTTCTCAAAGCATTTCCTAGTAATCTTACTGATATTGCTTCTCATTGGTTTCATCATTTGTCCTAGTGGATCTATTAGAGGACTATCTTGATATGGAAGAAACATTTCCTAGAATTTTTATTTCTAATAATGGCCCTAAAGTTACACTTGATAGTTTTCCTTCTTTTCATCAAGGAAAGAATTTGACAATAATAAGATTATATCTTACGTTTCAAATATTACATGTATCATTTATCATCCTATTGATCTAGAAATGCAATATATTTTTGTTCATGGCTTGATTCTTCCTTTGAAACAAAAATTATTATATGATACATGTGAATATTTTACACTTCTTTGACTTTAAGGTTATACATTTAGAACAAGAGATGTTTAATGAACATGTTGGTTGCACATGTTCCAGTTATTCTACCACTTATACCTACTACATCTTCTCTTCCTCCTATTGCACCACCATGACGTTCTCCATCTCCTACTAGACATGCTAATGATCATCCACCACATTTTCATATACCTCCATCATGTTCCACTCCCCCTCCTAAGAGGGATCCATTATACTTCTCACATTCTTCTAGGCCTCATGATATTTTAGACACTTTGATTGATGAGAGGTTGATTAGGCTACCCTCTAATGAGCATCATCCTTCTCATCAATTATGAATGTCAAATCATAACCAACCATTCTGTAATTTCCATAGGATCAATGGTCATAGAGATAATGATTGATTATGCACTCCATGATAGGCTTAAATTTCTTGAGGAAAAGGGTATCATTATTTTTTGTGTCATGCATTATGTTAATAGATCACAATCTCCTATTATGTCACAACATTGCACACTGATTTGTTACTTTGACTACCTCTCATCTCCTAAGTCATTTTGTCTCCTCCTCCCTTGACTTTGACTATGCATGATCACTTCCCCCACTTGTTCATACACCCTAGACCTAAGTGGGTCCAGAAGGAACACCACTCACCATTATATGATTCACATATTCCTAGTTTTTCATGATCACTTCCATTATCATTCGGTACATATGCTCAGGACACTGCATCATTTGAGCCACTTGTGCATAGTCATCACCTTCTTTCTAGCTATATTATATATGTTATTTAGTGATTACATATTTCATGACTATTCTCTAAATGGTTATGCCACTATTTCTCTCACTTTGTAAGGTTTATTCTTCATTTGATATCTTTACCATCATTAGCACTTTTACTATAGAACATATTCAATGATAATCTTACAAACATTCCTATCATCATTCTAATATATTCTACTATAATGATATATATTATCTACACTATCAACACATATACTCTACTCTACAACATCAATATATATAGTAATACCGTCACCATTTACACAACATATCATATCAAATCAAATAAAATTATATAATCAATAAATCATATAACAACACAAGTACACATCATCATATCAAAAATGATCTCATATATACATCTCTTGAAAGTTCCATAATACAAAATCAAGGGGCAATGCCCACTACAACATATATCATACATCCTCCTCACTACTACTAGAGGCTACTATCAACACTCTTGAACTTGAAGCCTCACCACTAGATCTCCACCTTTATGTTCAAGACTGCTTGCTCCTCTAACTGAGTCTGTAGTGACACTGCCTTAACCACACATCTACATATTACCTGGAGCTCCATGTATCTCTCAAACATGCTCCATGTTAGGCCATCTCCTCTAACTACCTCTTTTTCTCATGCTAGCTCTATCCTAGCCTCATATCACTTTGACTAAAAAATTATACATGTGGTTTTCACCACTACCATATGATCAAATAAGTGAGCATGCTCTCCAGCAATGTGATCCACTCTCTCCAAGATCCCTACCTCCTATGAATGCATATGGGGCACATGTTGTATGTCAACTGTATGTACATCATATCCATAATCACACTCTAATACTCATCACATGTAAGGCCTATACCATATTAGTACCTCATCACCACATTACATACTTAATACAAATCACAACATATCATATAAATCTTAAACTATCATATTTACATTACAACTACTGCCATCATCCTCAAGGGAAGATTTCTGACCTCTTGTTAGCCCTCCTCCTACCTGCCTGCACTTGGTGGCTCTCCCATTACATCAAACACTACAAGAAACAATAACACACATCGATGCTCCACCCACCACTGTATATAGGCCAGTGTACATCCCATGTCATCCTACTCAAATCATACTATATCCACATCTACCTCATCTGTACACCTGGTGGCTATAACTAGGATACTGTGAGACCTGGCCTCACCCCTACTCTCCTTGTGGCATGAATCAATCTATGTCATAACATATGGATCTAGAGGCACATCATGGGATATCCCAACCGTTCATGACACATGCTCATACTAGAAGAACTTGAACACTCCTAGAAACTTGTCCTCTAACCACATACTACTATGTAAATGCATTATAGCTCCACACGGTCCTCACCTAGCCACCATAGTCTCTATAAGGCCTCCAAATCATGATGCTAGGCCCCATCCTATCCAAAATAGATCTACATGTCATAGTATTAAACCCACGACCCCTCGTCCAATCCATATCACTAAAAAATCTTTGGTCATGCCTAATCCACTCGTGGACCACTCAATGGCCTCACTACTATTCTTTTCTCATAAGCCCATACATGTAACAATGTAGTAGCACCAATCCCTCCACCATGATCCTCTTATGTGAACCTATAAAAATCTCTATACATGTGAGACAACACCCAATGACTCAAAGAATACCATGTCCCATGTTTCTCTATACTCATACAAATATTATGTGCATCCTATATGATATGGATTACACCTCCTCCATTCATAATAACACAATAAGCCAATACAACTACAATAAAACTTCCACAACTACGGAACACCTGATCTCACTATGTCATCCAAGGTAATCGATGACTCTTCCTATGTCCAAAACCCTATAAAGTACTGCCTAGTGTAGTCACTAAATCACATACTTACTATGTACACATAGCCTCTAAATACTTCATTTATATGCATGATTCCCAAACAAGAGAATTACTCATTAACACCCTTTTACTTTGCTTTTACATTGCTTTTATCCTTTTCATCTTTATTGCTTGTTGTTTCCAATTGACAACTTATAGTTTTACATACCAGTTGATATCCTACTCAACTTTGATTTCATTTTTTGACCTTTTGAGCACCATGTACAGAACTACCCATTAGGGACATGAGTGCCCATGGGTGTATTGTCCCCTTTGGGTAATTGTGTCCTCTTTACCTCTTTTTTCTGGTTTCAAATGTTACTTCTTTCTTGTCTTCTTTTATCACCCTTGGTCAACCTTTCACTTGTTAATGATGAAACTTAAGCAAAGGAATCATATATATACGTCTTATTTAACCTCATTAAGGGGGAAATCATTCAAGAGGAACATACTATTACAAGGAGCTAATATTTTCTATTTACTACACCAAGGAATGCATTTTGGCACTACATACTTCACTATGCATAGGAGGGTTTATTATGAATTCCATACCATACATTTGAATTTGGGACAAAGTAGTTATAGCTCACCATCTCTTTGTATGACTGACACTAGGGCATCCTAGCTCAAGGGGCATAATTCCAATCTCACACACACAAGAACTACATAGAGTCTGACATGTAGTGCAATGCTCGGTGACAATCACATTGGGTTGACTGCACTGAGGTCAGTCTGACTCAAGCATATGCATTATTTTATTCATCTAATGTGCTTGATTATTGTGTAGGTAGACTAGGGTTTATTTTGTAGGTACAGATGTGACACAGAAGGATCTAGTGATGTGACCTACACTAACAAAGGGAGTGACACATAAGGGCTAGAAAGAACATCTATCTTGATCCACTCCACTAACACCCCCAATAGACACTAGCACCTAGGAGGCCCTGTCCCATTTTAGGTGTTTTTATCCTATGAGATCTTCACATGATTAGTTTCCAAACATAACTTACACAACCCATAATATCCCCTTTTAGATCATTCACCAATCCATAATCATTCTAGACCTATAGTATGCAAGCTAAGTCATTCTCAAATCCCTATTATCACTCTTGCTTTGTATTTCCTTTACTTGATCTTGTCTTGAATACTGTTATATTCATTTAATTAGAATTGTCCTTATCTTAGATTTAAATTTTATTAAATCATTTGGTGAACCTGACAACTATATCCATGCCCCAGATCCATTTCCATTTTTCTTCTTCTGATAAGATCATGGATAATTCTTCTACTTTCATCCCTACTCGCATTTATTCTCCTAGACATCATCATATCTGAATACATTCTTGTTACTACACATCATCCACCTCATACACAAATACCTTTTGCATTCCCTCTATCAATGTTGTCACCACCCACCACAATAGGACCCATTTGCAGCTTCCTACCTCTATTACTCCTCCTCTTAGTACACCACTTCCTCAACCTGTCACTCCATCTAAAACCTATGATATCATTGAACAATTAAAGAATACCCCACTAAGATATCTCTCTTTGATATTATGTTAGGATCCCGATTTCTGTTGTACCTTAGAGGAAACCCTTCACTCTATTCAAATTCAAAGTGATGACCCTCTAGTAGCTTTTTCCCATCTCATGGATTCTTTCAAGCATATCACCAATTCTATCACATTTTCATGATGAGGACATTACTCCTGAGTCTTTTGTTGATTCTCCTCCTCTTCTTATCATGGCTCACATTCAAGATTTCCAAATTAAGTGTGTACTTTTTGATAATGGCTCCGAACTAAATATTTTTCCTTTATCATTACTTTCCCAACTCCACATTCCTCATAGTGCAATTGAGAATTCTACTACTTTTATCTGTGGTTATGATATTACTACTCGTGCATACATTGCTACTATCACTTTAGATTTACAAGTAGGACCCCACACTCTTCGCACCCTCTTTTATGTCATGGATGCCCCATTGCAATATAATTTGCTACTTGGTCGACCTTTGATCCACGCTATGCAAGTTGTTCCTTCTATTATCCATCGTTGTGTCAAGTTTATCTTTGATGGCTATGAGCATACTATTATCATTGATCCCGAACCATTCAAGTATTCTCGCATGGACTCTACCACCTCCATGGTTATTCCCCCCAGACTAAACCTATTCCCTCACACCATCTTGATACATATGATGTTGGGGAGTCTAACAATTATATTCCCATTCCTTTACCTTTTGCCACTTTCTGTATTCTGACTCCCACTACCGATCTCATCTCTCCTACCATATCCTCCCATACCCCTTCCACATCTATTGCCAAGCCTTTAGAAAAGTCTGAACAATAATTCCATATAGAGATTGATGATTATGATGATGATGTTGTTGATATTGACAATCACTGATGATACCTTGTGTGCTTTGGATTTCACTCCCATGGATTTTGACGAGTCTCTCTTTCATACTCATTATATTGCTACTAGTCATGGTGAATATCAAATCAAATATCTCCCACCAACTACTTTTATGATGATCCTTATTCCAATACCATACATGCTCTAGAGCCTATTTCTCCCCTGCGGTTCCTTCCTCATCTAGTAGTATTGGTCACTAATGTCATTATTACTTCCTCTCCTATGTCATTTCCTCGTTTTGATTACTTTATTTGCATATTATAAATTGATCAAAAGTATCGGTAGCATGTTCCTTATGATAGTACTTGCTCTAAAAATGTTTGTAAATATGAAGGCCTCACCAAATTGGGCTTTACTCCTATTGATATCATCCCTTTGCTTACAACCCACTCTCAATATGAAGGCTATATCTTCCTCTTAGTAGCTTTGGGCCCACGTGTCTTTCGTATGAAAGTTTGGGTCACATTTAATCCTCATCCCTATCCCCTTACTCTTGGACATTCTCGGCTCCATTACATTGGTGGTTCTATTAATTGGCATAATACTCTTCTCACTTTTCCAATTGCTTTCAAGTCTATTACTATTCACAATGATTCACTCTAATTACTCTCCTAATGTGACACGATGGAATGCACTCAAGTGCCTCGGTACACCATTTACTGACAAAGAATATGCCATGGGCACGTACAATCTTTGTATCTCAGGATTTTTCAACGAAAAACCCAAATGATTTGCATATCATGCATCTCAACCAACCCCCTTTTTATTTGTTCTAGGTTTAGATGATATTATCGATGATATCACATAGATCCTTTTGGCATTCACACTTGGCCCTTAGAATTGATTAATTAATTCATACACATTGTATCATACCTTTTGTAATTGATTAAATTAATTCCTAAAACTTTAACTAACTTAATTAAATGGTTAATTATTTACTCCACTTCATAGCTAATTAAATTTTTTATCAAATTGGAAAATAAATCTATTTTCCTATTCATTCTCCACTTGGACTCCACTTCACTATCTTAGTCACTCCATTCCCACTCCACTTCTAGAATCCTACAAAGGTGGGGGTAATAAAATTACACGTATAACCACTTTCTAAGATGAAATCTTACTACCAACTAAATAATCACTACCCCTTCAAAGTTGTAACTACACAGACAAAATCCACTTGCTACTTTATGAAATGTATTCATAGTCCTGTAACTCATTCAAACTTAGATCCACTTTTCATGGACTCCCCCTCAGTTATAAAATTAGTCCATGTCCTTTGCAAAAATATTTATGGATTCCTCTATCATCTCTTGAGATCCTTGGAAGCTTTGTGTAATTGCAACCAAACTTATACAAAAATTTACATTTGCATCATCGTGTCTATCTTCACTTGTAGCATTATCATTCCTTCATTTGGAGACTAATTTAGAGCATCCAAAATCCAACTATCAAAAGATTCCACAAGTTTAAATATTTCTATAATGTTATCGTTAAGGTTTGTAAGGAAAATTATGGAGAAAGGATTGTAGTATTTAGTTGTTTATCTTTCACTTCTGTTAAGTTTTTCACCACTCACATGTTGGATGCCTGGTAGGACTTAGCCACACTTTATTTTACTCTCCCTTTCATATTTTATTATTATTATTTTTTATATTTGTATTAACCATTGTGTGAATTTAACATTTTTTGTCTTCCATCTATGTTTGCAATTTTTTATTTTTTTTTACTGTGTGGTGGTATTTGTGCAAGTGTGTTTGTTGCATTTTGGAAGCATCTGAATGAAAAAATTTACATTAAAAAATTTAAAAAATCTTGAAATTGTAGGTGTTTTACCACTAAAATTAGTGGTGGTTATAGCTACAGTTATATTTAGTAGACATTTATAAAGTTGGAGGGATACCTCTAAATTCCTAGGCTCCTTGCTCACACTCTTGTTTCCTTATCGAGTTCACTACCGATCTCATCCAACTCCTTGAGTCAGCCTGCTTCACCCCTCCACACCGAACTCACCCGGAGTTCCCCATCTCAATCACCTCAGGTATCCAACTCTCCTCCACCCCTTGAGATCATCCCGATCTCCCTACATTCATCCATAAACTCCCAAATCCACATTTGATTCATGCTCCCTACTCACCGAGTTATCCCCTCCTACCACGTTGAGCTCGCCCCTGAGTTGGCCTCATCCCCTGTCATGCATTGGTTTTCCAAATAACTCAACTTGACTACCAAACTGACTCCCTCTCTACGGTCACGTCTAAATCCCCTGTCATCTCAAGCTCACCCAATCTTCACACTCCCTACCACAAACCTAAACCTAACTCTATGAGCATGTTGAGCTCATGTTAAGCTATATCCATGTACCAGCGCCAGGATCTATCTCTATGTTAATATGTCATCTCCATTGCCCATCTCAACCCCTTTACAAATTTTTCATCATGTCGCTATTGAGCTTTCCCAAACTTGTGTTTCCTGCATCAACCCTATCGATCCATAGCTACCTTATCAAGCTCTACATAACCCTGCCACATTGTGTAAACCTTGACCCCCCGCACCCGAGCTGAGATTTTCCTCCCAAACCTTGAAATCAATCTCCCTACATCGATCCTAAGCCAAGTTGAGCCCTCTTCTAACTATGTAACTAATCCTGAGCAATTTTACCCCTCCCTTTGCTAAATATTATATTATTAGGGATTTCTTTTTAAAAGGTTTTAAAATTAGGTTAACTCTAAATTTAGATTAACTTTAGTTAATTTTTTCTTTTATTCTAGTTTTTTTTATTATTTCCTTTTAAACTAATCTAATCATATTTTAATTAGTTAAGGTTTATTTAATAAATTAGGTCCTAATTAATTTTTTGATCAAATTAGACTAATTGAGCTAATCAGAACACTTTAAATTATGGATATTTAAAAATGGAGGGCCTCAAAATTTTCAAAGACAAAACTAGATAAAAACATAAATTAGCTACTTTTTTGGTCCTAGTGAATGTATCATGTCATATGATGATGGCATTGCTTGCACTTGTCTTCTTGAATGTTGGGCAGATGTTTTCCTTGTGGTGATGAAGTATTTGACCTTGGAGGGTAAATTCAGAAAAATATTCTCTTATCATCTTTCTATCCTGAATTAACTTTGAAGGGATAAAAAATGAGTCTTGCCTTTTTCCTTTTTAGGTCTCTGACTTCCTCCATAACTAACTTTAAGAACAAGAAAATTTTCATTCCCCTTCATCAGGGGTTGATTCTGTTACTTGTTTAAAAGATTAAACATGGTATCTTGTTTAATCAGATGTTAGTGGGTAATTGAGTCAGATAATGAAGCTCTGGGGACTACCATGAAACAAATCAAGAAAGAGAGTGGAAAAGACAATTCAGAAGGGATGGTCGATGCCCTCTATAACTTGAAAAATGGGATCCAAGAAAGGGGTGAGGGTTCTAATAATAGAAAGAGAGAGGGATTTGGCATACTGGGAAGCTAGGCTAATATGTGTTGATTCAACTACCAACACTATCCTCATTGTTAAAAATAATTTTGTTCATGAGGTTAGAGATTGTCATCACAAAATTGAGGTCCAAAGTAAGAGGATCGGGGGTATGTACATGGACTTTTGATGTAAGAGAAAAGGTTATCTATCTTGCAGGATCAAGTGGCCAAGGTTGAGGGTAGTAAGTAGAAGATGAGGCTTGCTCTTAGTAGCTCTAATAGTGAAGAATCCATGGACATAGAGATCAAGGATAAAGTTGATAAAAGGCCTAAGAGGGTTATCATAAAGGTTGTAGGGTAGAAGGATAGCAAGCCAATTGCCAAAACACATAGCAAGGCTAAGGAAAACTAATAGCGGGGCTTTGGATGACCTTTTGGTATTTTCATGTGCTTCTCTTGTTTTCTACTTTTACCTTTGTAACAGTCCTCTTTCTCTATCTTTTAAAAACAAAAAATATGGTTTGTCTAATTTTGCAGACTATTAGTAGGTTGGCTCTATTTGGGGGCAGCCCTCCTATCAAGCTTTTCTGACTCTCTATGTTGGCCTTCCTTGTTTCTTTTTTTTTGGTTGTTTTGGTTGACTTGTATTTATTTTTTGTAATGGGTTTTTTTTTCGGTCCCTTCAAAACCAATTTTTTTACCTTATCTTTAAAAAAATTATGGATATTTAACATTTGTTCACCATTAGTTCATTTATTGGGGGATATTGTGAACATGATTAATGCTTTTTGGGGGATTTTTATTCTATTTCGGGAAGTCATTTTTGAGTATCTAATCTTGATGAGCTCACATGTATGCTCTTTTCTCACACTTTAATAAGTGATCCTGAAAATCAAAAATGTGGGTTTATTTTTTAATGTTTTCTCTCGTGTGTTTACCGTAGGGAAAATTCTAACTCATTGCTTGCATGACTATCTTTACAAATATCATTCTCAAAACTACTAACTACAAGTTTCCTTGTTCTTTCGATTCAAGATAAATATTATCACTTCTATTTATTCCACATTATAAAAACTCTCTTTAGTAAAAAAAATCAAAGGCGGGTTTATTACCCCTCCAAATGTAACTACGGAAAGTACGAGGCCAGGAGTCAAAAACTCTTTATTAAGGAGTACAACAGGAACCCCCAAAATATTTGGCACCTTGAGTGAACTAGCCAATGAAACAAGATCCCCACCAACTTGACTAGTGGTACCTTTGTGAGGATTTGAGTCAAAGTTATCCACAGTGGTGGCCCAGTTTGATCCATTGAGTGGAGTAAAATATAGCTTATCATAAAAAGAGGGGTAAAGTAAATCTGATAACTAGCAATAGTATACAACACTCACTCAGGTAATTTTTATCACAAAAACGTAGCACCCTAGGATTTACACATTACATATCCCTACTTTTTGCTAACATTGGATGATCTCTCAAGTTGTGGGACTTGCATACTTGAGATGGACCTGCATAGAAGGTTGGTTTCTTTACCTAATCCTAATGCTAAAAATACTCCTAAGAAAGGAAATGCAGCTACCTAATCCTAAACTAACCATGCCAAGGGTACAGGGAGAAAGAGAGGGTTAGAAACATGCATGAAAAGGAAATCCTACACTAAAGAGGTGATAGCACCAAGAAAATGGGTGTAGAAATATCCTGTTGAGGGAGAAAGAGGAGGGAAAATGGAGTTGGGAGAGGCCAAACCAATGTGACACAAACCCATATCTCCATTCAACATCTTTTCTCCATGAAACACAACATCATAAACCTACAAATGAAAGGAAATATGCACATAACAGAACAACAACAATGGAGAGGTAAGAGAATGCAAGGGTTGAAGAACACCACAAACAAAAATTTTATTGCTCCCTAAATATACGCAGTCCATTACATTTGTAGAACATAGGCATAATTTCATTTACAGAGCCCATGAGAAGGCTTGCAGCTCAAGGAATTTGAGAGAACAAATTGGCATAGTTTCCCCATTCCCAAAATATCTCCCCTTTTCTTAAATGAGAAGTTTACAATATATAGAAGTGAGAGAGAGAGAAAAAAAACAAGAAACCTTGGATTTTCCATTTTCACCAATTACAAGGTACCCAAAGTGGGTGGAAATCATGATACAAAATCTCCAAAATTCATCCCACATTGATTTATAACTTGCAGTACAAGAAAATGGCTCCTCATGCTCATTAATTGCATTCTCAACCACTTCTAGTCTCTGTTATGAACTGGGATAATTTTCTACATTTTTCACCATTAATTATGTATCAATCTCTAAATTTCTTGATCTTTGTACGTAGATATTGGAGACACAATTTCAACAAGACCAATTTTGTGTGATTTTTTTTAGAAATGCTCAAGTTATGAGCTTCTGAGTAGAGGTAGTTGTTTTGAAATTTTTTCAGGCTTCGCTTGATATACACGCGACTGAGCAATTAAAATATCAGTTGGAAAAGACATTTAAATTATTTCTCCCTCCTTCTAATGATAAATTTTCAATATATCAAATATCCCAACCACTTCTTCAACCACCCAAGATCAACTAGCATTGAAGTTTGCAGACCCAGCATGGGCATGATTAAATTTTGCAAAGCATGTACCCAGAAATGACCCCTGAGATTTTTTTTGTGATTTCACAATGTTAAATCACTTTAATATGGAAATTAAATTAATTAATCATGTAGTACTCTTTAAGACATTTATGACGATATAAATTTTGCCTTATTTTGATACCGGGATCAAAAGTTATGAGCATCTGATGTTTACAAGTTAAAAATTGTGATTGTGCAAAACATTCCCCAAGTCCAAAATTTGCACTTTTGGAAAAGGTTCCAAGGTCCTGGTGCATTTTTCAAAAAACGTTCCAGGGCCCGAAATTTTTACTTTTGGAAAAGGTTCTGGGGTTTGAAATTTGAGCATTTTTGAAAAGGTTCCGGGGTCTGAAATTTGAGCATTTTGGAAAAAATTCCAGGGTTTGAGAATTTTGGAAAAAATTTCCCCAGGCCCAAAATTTGATCACTTTGGCAAAAATTTCCTCAGGCCCGAAATTTGAGCACTTTGGCAAAAAATTCCCTAGGCCCAAAAGTTTCTGCAAAGTAACTTGTGAAGGACATATCTTGAGCTCCCGGATGAATTTTGGGGTGAAATTTTATATGATTCCACCTGAAAACAACCCACTGAATCCAATGGTAGTGATATCAACATTCAATTTTTACTTTAACATCTCCAAACGGCTCCTTATTTCTCAGGATGGCTAGTTGTGCGCCAAAATAATTAGCTTCCTTAGAAATTCTATGAAGTTTCAAGATGTCCTATCTTTTCCACCATGTAGGGAATGAAAAAAAATTCCATAGGAACTTTTTTACACTTATAATTCCTCACGTGGCTCTCAGAAGCTTTCTTTGAAGCTCGGGTCCTCTTTCACGGTGCATGCTCCTTTAGGCATGAAATCCCACTTCTAATGGACTGGCCCCAAAACCTCCAAAAACTTCCCCAATTCAATTGCAATGCTTCCCAAACTTGGAAAATCACCTATATCATTACATATTGCTCCATGAATCCCTATCTAGTGCTCAAACCCATCCTCCCAAGTTTTCTATTTTTACTGAGGGTAATAATAGATAACAGTAATGTTTCGGCATTTAGGGAGAGAACCAATTTTTTAGGAAGCCCCTCCTTGACCAAAATTAAGTTTAAATACCTTCCTTAAAAAAATTACTTTCGCCTACCTTTTGTGTTATAAAATTTTTGTTCCACAATGTTATCATACACACTATATCTCCTCATTTTCTAAATTTGCACTCAATGATCTAAGTCTTGATTTTTGGACATACATATCATCACTTGAGCACAATCATTCTCAATCTAAGTCTTGACATCTTGATATTCGCTTTATCATAGTCAAGCACCATCATGATCTTATTACTCTATCATATTCCTACATCTTTTAGTTTAACAAATAAATTGGTAAACTCTAAGCACTCACCTATTATACATCTACAAATTTAACATTCACATTGTTAAATTTTAGGAATCTTTATTTCCACAGTCCTCTCTCCTAAGCATTCACTTTTTTATGACTTGAGATAGTTAATCAATTACCCCTTTATCTCTTATATCTTAACATTCACTTTGTTAAGAGTCGAGTACATTAATTATGTTTCCCATCCTCTTGCATCTTAGAATTCACTTTGATGAGGGTTGAGTAATCATCCCTCATTTCTAAATTCTTCCATCTTAACATTCACTTTATTAAGGGTTGAATAATCAGAATTTCATTTTTAACCTCTTCCATCTTAGCATTCACTTTTCTAAGGGTTTAGTAACTTACCTAACCTTTTAGCCTCTTCCATCTTAGCATTCACTTTTCCAAGGGTTTAGTAACTTACCTAACTATTTAGTACAATGAACATTGATTACAAAGGTAAATAAATTATACTTTGGCCCTCAACTCAAGTCAATCCTTGATCGATCAAATCAATGCAATATCAAATCAATTGGATCTAATATCTTCAAAATTCACTCAAGACACCGACGATAAAGAATCGATGAGGAAAAGTGGTGATACAGAAAAAAATCGTGCTAACACAAATAAAGAGAAAACCAATCTAACTAATGATAATGCTTTAACTATCCCACACACTAATTCACTATTTACTTAAGAATGGAAAATTGTGAAGGATGTAATTCTGAGAATGCAATAACAACATAAAATATTCAATTTTTAAAAATTATTCCCTTACCCTTTTGATAAGTACATCTTATGCATACCCTTCCCAAAATCCTTTCAGACGCCCAAATTTGACAAATACAAGGGCAAAAATGATCCACAATAGCATATCAAATAATTTTGCATGGCATGTCACGAAGTGGCATTCAATGATATATTTATCTTGCACCTCTCTCCTTAGAGTTTAAGAGGAAAAATTTTGGATTAGTTCTTACACCTCCCAAAGGGATCAATCAATAGTTTCGTGTACTAAAAAGAAGAATTTCATCAAACATTTCTCCTTTAACCTCGAATCAGAAAAACAATGATGGATTTTTGTAAAAAAAAATGAACCACTGAAATCTTTACAAAATTCTTACAATAGTGGAGAGGAATTGCAAGCCGATTCCCATGTTCCATTCTAGAAAAAAAATTGGTCAATATCTTTGTACCAAACCTTAGCAACAAGTTTTCCTTTTACACACAAATGCATTGCCTCAACAGCTTTAAGGAAGTTATAGAGAAAGGGACTCAAATATAAAATTCCCTCATTGTGATTTAATATAAATTTAATTAAACCTTATTTCAAAGTAACTAATGTAGCAAATGATATTCAACTAGTAAAACACAGTAACATACAAGAAATGAACATTCAACAATGTAAAACCCTTAAGTACACAAGAGAGGAATGATGATTTATCTCATTTTCAATAATCTGGAAGTGATATCAACTATCTAAATATTGGATCTGGATGGAAATAGTGTCATAGTTTCTTGCAGAGCATTCTAAGAATCTCTATTGTGTTGGACAAAAACACCCACGGGAGGACAGGAGTGTCTAAGTGCTAATGACTGCTTGAATATTCATGATCTGATATTTTTCTAGGTCAAAAGGTCTTCGCTCTAATGTCTACTTTGTCACTCTAGTTGGGCCGTTAGACTTCTGATATCACCAGTAACCTACAAAAAAACCTATATATCTTCACAAGCTCACAAACACATGAGATATGAATAAAATATGCAATATGTGAAGTCAGACTGACCCTGACAGGTCACCCGATGAGTGAACTTAGTACCGATCACTGCACTACATTTCATAGACTCCATGTAGTTCTTTGTGTTTATTTGTGAAATAGTGTCCTTAGGTTTTTCCCTTGCATCAATGAAGCTAAGATAGCGGGCTATAGCTAGTTTTGATGTAAATGTGTGGTATGGAATTCAACACTTCCCTTCCTATGTAGTGTATGCAACCCAAAATGTAGTCCCCCTGAATAGTAGTAATAGTATGTAGATATGATAGCCCCTCTTGATTTTCCAACCAGAATAATGGTGAGTATGTTGTGTATATATATGATTCTCTTGCTTAAATTTTGACATTAGTGACACAAAATACTGACTACAAATGTGGGATAAGGATAAGAAAATAAATAAGGCTGACCACAAATGATAAAATGTTCAAAAAATAATAAGGAGGACAGGAGTGCCCAGAAGGGACACAAGCACCTAGGCGCTAGTGTCTAGAGTGGGCACTAGTTTCCTAAGACCACAAGCATGATTGATGTGACAAAACATAATAGACAGGGATCCATGTGACATAACCATAAGTGAATGAATAAATAAGAAGTGTAGAAGAGATTCACAATAGAAATCAATCAAAGAACATAAAGAAAGTGTCGCCAATGTGTACAAGATTCATGCATATAACAACATTGGCATAGTAAAGTGGTGATACATGCATAATTGTGTGTCTACATTTCCCCTCATTTATGTTATTTTAATGAAATTTAAGTAGTATAAAGGAAGTAAGAAATATACATGTATATGGTCTGGAGAATCCATGTTGCAGAGTGCACGTAAAACATAGAAACTTATAGCGTGGTGAACCATGGATCAACATTTCAACCCATGTGGCATATGAGGATATATAAAACCATCGTAAGGAGCACTTGGGGAATTAGTTGTGATGATATTGGATATTTTGTTGAAGATGATAGAAGAGGCAGGGAATGATCACTTCCCAACATGATTTATTACTAATTGATGGATTTGGGTCATTCCTGCCACAAGGGGAAGAGTGTTGGGAAGAGAGGTCTATTTTTTCCTCCTTTCATGATGCTTCCCCAAAAGGTCTAACCACTGTAGATGGATAAGGACCAATTTTTAACATTTTTGTTCCAATTGAAATTTTTTTTTTTCTGATTGAAGAACCCATATAGGAGTAGTACAAAAAAGGAAATAATGTCTCATTTCCCTCACTCCTACAGTAATGGGTTTTCTAATTTGAGTAGTGTTAGATGTCTTCCAAGTTTAGGAATCTAGACGTGATGGTCTCATAATGTAGCTCCCTAATTAGGTCATCTAAAAGCAATAATAACAATGGTAATTGTATTAATTGACTAGTTTTGAATGACATAAGTTGATTGAATAAGATACATTTATAAAATTACTCATGGAGAAATTTTGTTTTGTCCCTAGATTAGGTCATTTGGGGGAATGGATTTTAAATAATAAGAGTATTTGATTTTCATATAGAATAAATGTAACCGCATTTGAATGAAATCATAGAAAATGTGATGGTAACATATTAGGAGTGAAAATTGATTGTGTCATATCCTAAGAGGTATTATAAGATGATCCCAATTATATTCCCCCCTTTCATAAAATTTTTGAAGGGTGGAGAAACGAGTACTGAGTCAAAAGTAGATATGTTATGGATTGTAATAGTAACCAAGAAATAGTATAGAAGATGTAGTAGTGTTGATAAAGTAAGTGTAAATATGGAATAGTGTGTATGCCACAATTAAAGGCAGAGTGTTTAGAATTGTATAGTATGGTGCTAGAAAAATTTGTGATCTGAATGCCATAAACAGGGAGAAAAATGAAGTAATGAGGCTCAAAATATGAGCCAAACTATGTGCTTGTATTGGTTGTAAGAATGCTAACAAGTAGTGACTACAATGTAGGGTAAAATTGAATTACTACATATAGTAATATGGAAAAGATGAATAGGAAATTCATTTGAACTGAGAGTAAGTGTGATTTAAGCTCTGAGTTATGAGGATTCCACATGTCAGGGAGACTATTCAGACAATATTCAAGAGGGTAAGTGGTTGTTGCTACATAGACGACCGAGGAGCTGGTATGTATGTCCAAATTTGGAATTTTTTGTCCAATATGCATGTTTTAATCAATTTTAGCAAAAGCTAAAATTTTGTAGAACTTGAGGTTTCTAACCAAAAAAAAAGTGAACAAGGAATTTTTATCCTTCGAGACACTAGCACCCAGTATTTGGCGTTAGTGACCTATTATGGGATGCTAGTGTCCAGCTCCTGGGTGGTAGTGTCTAGGAGTTGAATTTAGTTGTTGTTTGAGTAATGAAGTTGATTGAGATGTTATTAGTATATATTTTAAATTATGGGTGTGTGTTAATACTACATTGTGTTGGTTGTTTGTGTTATGTAGAGAGATATAAACTTGAGGCATTTCCATGTGGGACGCTATTTGAGTACATAGCTTGGTTTGGGGTTTACTGATGATGAGTGGGATATATTGAATAGTGTTGGCTTGCAGCACATCACTAGATTAGGGGAGATACCCCATAATATACCATTATTGAAAGATTTATGTGAGAGATGGTGCACAAATACCTATATATTTTGGTTTCTAATATGAGAGATGATGGTAACATTGGAGGATGTATATAGGATATTTTGGTTACATATCATCAGAGGTAGGGTACAAGTTATAGTTGTATTGGATACCTATATCCATATGAAGGTAGTATAACAATATTTCACAAGGTCTCGAATGAAGGATAAGACATATATCAATTTGAATGTGATTGTGAGATTTAGGGTTTCATAGTTGCAGAAATTCATTAAAGTAGTTCTAGCTTCATCTTTGGTCGTGGAGGGTAGTGGAGTTAGGATTATATATAGGATGCATGAAATTCATGGGAGTATAGAGGAGCATGGAACTAGATATGCATGGGTATGATGTGTGTTGGTCCATATATACAAGGATTTGTATTGGTTCACATAGGAGGACCATGGTGGTGGAGTAGGATATACCAATCTATTATATGTATGGGTGTATGAGAATATAGCTATAGTAAGGCCATTTAGTAGGTCATGGGCCGAGTGGGCTTAGCTAGAGATATTTATAGTGAGATGGGTGGGGACCCAAAGTAAGAGGATGGACACAACCATATATAGGTCGATGTTGGAGCAAATGGGTCCTAGGGCCTTTATATGGAGGTTGTATAGATATTATGGTGGATGGGTGGAGAATGGTGTGGAGTTTGGGTGTATTCGGTGCACCATGTGGTTAGAGAATCAGTTTTCTGAAGTAGAAGAGTTATTCTAGGGTGATCATGTGTCTCAAAATTTTAGGTTGTCTTAGGATGTGTCCTTAGAGTCATATGTATGGTGTTAATCTACTAGGGTTATGAGACAATCGGGATGGAAACCAGGGCCCATAGAAGCACAGCTAATGCCCCAGTTTTGGATGATGCAGATCCAGCCATAAGGTCATTACAGGTACATGATGTGGGGTGTGTGGAGGAATATAAATAGTGGTGGGTAACACATCGATGGGTTTTGTTGTTTCCAGTGGTGGTGGATGCCAAAAATAGAGTTACAAGTGGAGGAGGCAAAGGTCAAGCACCCGCCCTTGAGGTAGACTATGTAACAGTGGAAAGAGCAAAGCGTAAGTATTGTACATAGTTATTTCCTTACTTGTTAATTAGGTTAATGGATATGATGATGTGTAGTTGTTCATCTGAGGTGTGTGTCATGTGGTTACAAGTGATGTGTATTATATGTTTATCGTGAATACCTCCATACGCACATTGACTCAAAACGTGACCCCAGATGTGCTCATGGGTGGAGGGTTGCTAGAGTGAGTTGACATGATCACGAGTGAGCATGCCCATTTGTTTGATCTAGTTACGATAATAGCTGCCACATGTACAATGTCGTTGAGTGAGCATGACGAGGCTCGTTCAAAGATAGAGTGGGAAAGACAGGTTGTGGGAAGAGGTGGCATGGCCTATGATGTGTTTTCATGATGTTTAGAGCTCCAAGGATAATATGAGGAGTAGGTAGTAAAGAATGCCATATTGTGGAGCTAGCTGGAGAGGCACAAGGTCCAAGATTGATGGCATAGGATTAGCGGTGAAGCTTCAAGTTTGAGAGTTGCCACAGCTATAGATAGTGATAGTGGGGAGGACATATGATGTATTTTATAGTATGTATTTAAGGCATAGGGGCTTGCCTCCCAGTGATTTTATTTTTTAACGTTGATTTTGGATTTGATATATGTATATATATTAGCATATAACATAAGAAAGTAGTCATAATGAAACCCTTGGGGAAAATGGAATTGTGAATCTTCTTAGGAATGGGATTATCAAGAAGGGTATTATTGTTAATGAAATCATAATAAGCTCTGCTCTCGAGGGTAAGGGTATGGAATTTTATTTGCAAATGATCAACAACATACACGAGAGAAAGGATATCTTGTGGAGGAATGGTTTGGGTAGTAAGAGGCACATTAAGGGGTTGAATCTTGCAATTATGAGTGATCATAAGGACTTGATGATGGGATTTGGATGTGGAAGAAGGGGATGTATGTGAAGGATTTAAAGGTTTAGTAAGTGGGGGGTCAATGGGTGTATGATCAACATGAATAATAAAATATGCACTAAGATTAATATTAGGTTCAATGTGGCAATCTATGGAAATAACTTTAGAAATAGAAGAAGTGTGAGGTATATATTCACATTCAACAGTTTTAATACAAGAAACATCATTATTAACATGTGCATTATCATTATCATAAGCATAATCACTATCATCTTATAAACACCTAAAATTGGGTCATGACCCTCTAAGCCCCTTTCAACTAACGACCCCCTTACTATGCCCCTTTCACACATTTTAATCAATTAATTAATATAATTATCAATAATAGGTTAATTACCACCTCACCCCTCCACCTCACCTTAGACCCATTCCATGGGCATTTAACTAACTGATACTAGGTCACCACTCCCAGCATTGAGTCGTCACTTCACTTAACTAACTAAGACTATTTCAAAACCTAATACTTATTATTAACAACTTCTTCCATTAATTCCATGCTTGTTTAAATGTGAACCAAGACTCCTATCCCATAGTCAAATATTGACCCACACCAAAAAGGGAACAAATATATTATTTTAAGAAAATTGGACTATTTCTCCCTAACTGACGCCAATTATTCCTCGATTGGCATCGGTCAAGGAACTGCCATTGATTCCCTTAAATAAGGATTTCCAACTCTTTCCTTGGGTTCTTCCTTTGGTTGGATTTTGGATTTCATTGGCATTATTGCATTCGATTGAGCATCCAACGATCAAACACTGCACCAAAGCATCTAAGTTCTTCACCAGAAACCAACCTCCTATTCCACTGCCTCAAATCATTCACAGGGAAGTACACAAGCTTCATTTCCACGACATTGGATCCATACCTATTTCTCCTATGAATACCCACCAAACCACCACATTTACCAATCTCCAGGTCTTCAGATAAGTATCTTAACCAACTTGTTAGTTCTTAACTTTGGTATTTAAGTCTCTTATTTTTTGTTGTTTTATTGCTTCTTTCTCACTCAAATACCATCTTTCACCCATCTACCTAATACCCTACCAACTTGTACCTCTCTTCCTTTCCAATCACCTCTCTCACCCTTTTTGAGTCTTCACCCAAATCATAACACCCATCCTAATCCTTTTCAACACTCTATGCAATCACATAGAGCCATAACCAACCCCTTTTCACAATTGGCACCCAATTTCCCCTACCCTAATCGGTTAGCGAAATGGTACCAACTAAAACTAGTTACTAGCATCAATTCCCCAACTTGCATCGGTAGTTGTATCTAGTATTCTCCCTCAAACCAATGAGCTAACCCACCTACCCAAAACCTCCCACAACCTCACCCAAATATTCATAATACCCTCTGTCACACCTGCAGACCTTAACAACCAACCACCCTCTTTACATTTAGTCTTATATTCATTATTTAGACTATTTTTGCATTATTGTGCTTGTGTGAGATACCTCAATTATACAACTACATTAGGACTCTTTATTTCATGTTCTTATCAGTATTGAACTTTTTTTTAAACATGGATTGACATCCTTCTAAGAAGTACCCTACTTCTCAGATCTAGCTCCCGCTAGGTAATCCACCAACCAATAATTTTAATTCTATCTTGTGGTCTTATGTTCT
Organism: Taxus chinensis; assembly: GCA_019776745.2. Lineage (NCBI taxonomy): Eukaryota > Viridiplantae > Streptophyta > Pinopsida > Cupressales > Taxaceae > Taxus > Taxus chinensis. The sequence goes on along the minus strand of JAHRHJ020003107.1, from coordinate 33,860 downwards.
TTTCAAGTAGTCATTCCTAGACAAAAAGGAGTGCTCTTGATTGGCCTGGTCTTCAATGGTATGCAACCTCTTCATGACCTCCACGTATTCCTCACGTACCCAACCTTCTACCTTAAGTATTTTTCTTATAATTGCACTTTTTATTAGTGAAACACATCCATATTTTCACAAGTAATAATTTTATGAAGACAAGTATCATTATGCAAATAATCGACACTAGTAATATCATTTACCATAATACAAGGTGAAAAGGATGGAGTATCATTTATGTTTGCAATGGATGGGGGAGAATATTTGTCAAGGATTTGAATGGGAAAGACAAATAAAGAATCAAGAATTGAGAGATTATCAGGAATAGATGCTTAGAATGCAAGGAGTTATTAGAGGACATGTGGATCATATTGTGGATTTTACATGAGGGCCCGAAATTAAGATTCTTCGCTAGAGTTGAAAAAAATTAGTAGCATGCCCATGAAGTTCATGGGGTGATATAGGGAGGGGTACCTTTTGTTATCCATGAGGGATTTTGATCTGAGGGCAAGGAGTTCGAGTAAGGATTGGTTTCACCAAATGATTTAATATAAATTGAATTAAACCTTATTTCAAAGTAATTAATGCAAAAAATGATATTCAACTGGTAAAATATAGTAATATACAAGCAATGAGCATTCAACAATGTAAAAACCCTAACTACACAAGAGAGGAATGATGACTTAGTTGGTTTTGAATGATTTGGAAGTGATAGTAACTATCTAAATGTTGGATTTGGCTTGAAACAATGTCATAGCTGCTCGCAGAGAGTTCTGGGAATCTAAATTGTGTTAGATAGAAGCACCCAAGGGAGGACAGGAACACTTGGGTGCTAGTGATTATTTTTGGCACTAGTGACTACTTGAATATTCAGTATCTGATCCTTTTCTAGATCGAAAGGTCTTCCTTCCAATATTTATTTTATCACTATGGTTCGGTTGTTAGGTTTCTTATATCACATGTAACATGCAAAAAAAACCATATCTATCTACACAATCTCATAAACACATGAGATCTGAATAAAATATGAAATATATGAAGTTAGACTCACCCCGTTGGTGACCTAATGAGTGAATTTAGTACTGAGTGTTGTCCTACATTTCAGAATCCATGTACTTCTTTGTGCTTGTGTGTGAAATGGTGTCCCTAGGTTTTTCCCACACGCCAATGATGCTAAGATAGCGGGTTATAGCTAACTTTGATGCAAATGTGTGATATATAATTTAGCACTTCCCTCCCTATGCAGTGTATGAAATCCAAAATGTAGTCCCTCTGAGTAGTAGTAGTATCATGTAGATTTGATAGTCCCTCTTGATTTTCCATCCAAAATAATGGCAAGCATGTTTTGTATATATATGATTCCCTTGCTTGAATTTCAACATTAAAGACACAAAAGGCTAAATATGAATGTGTGATATGGATAAGAAAATAAATAAGGTCGAACACAAATGATAAATTGTGTAAAAATAATGAGGACATGAGCACCCAGAAGGGACATAAGTGTCTAGGCGCTAGTGTCCAAAGTGGGTGCTAGTGGATTGAGACCACAAACAATTTATGTGACAAAATAGACCAACAAGGATCCATGTGACCTGACCCTAAGTGAATGCAAAATTGAGAGGTGTAGAAGAGAGTCACAATAGAAATCAATTAAAAAGCGTACAAGGACAAGGGAAAGTGTCACGAATATGTACTTTTCTGACTTTAGATTCATGCATATAAAAACATACTGATGGCATAGTAAATTGGTGATACGTGCATAATTGTGTGTCTACACATTGTAAAAGGCTTAATTAAGCCTCATTCTAAGGATAAAAATCACCCCAATCCCAACAAAAATAACAACAAAACTCATCAAGATAAACCTAAGTAAATCAATCACAACCACAATGTTGTTAATGATGGTGTCATAGCTAATCGAAATGTGCATAACATACAAAAGAATCAACCAAAACTAATTAAATCAAAGCAAACCATCATTATTCCAAGTAAATAGGATCCCCCTTGTGATAATAAATGATGACAATTCATGTATCTAGGATAAACTCTTTCAAACATCTTACGACAATGGACAAGTTCCAATATGGTCACTTACCCTATTATAAAAACCTTTTCAAAGCGGAACTAAATCATCTTGGTACAAACCTAATACATATTGTGATGTTCTTCACATTTATGGTCATCAAACAGAAAAATGCGTGCAACTTTGTAATTACATCCAAGACCTTATTGATGATTGAGACATAACAGTCAAAGACTTTCCACCAAATAAAACACCCAATGATAATTTAAAGATATTTTCAAATGCGTTCCCCAAACATGGTACGAATAACAAAACTCCTGAACATGGTAAATCCTTGAATAACATTGACTTTAACTTTATCATATCATTTTTCATATACACAAATCCATATAAAGTTGAATGTTAGTTTACATCCCTTGGAGAAATTCTCTTTAGTGCCTTTCATCAATTATCAAAGGATAAAATGATAAATTGTCCAATCATAAGACCCTTCTATAAAGGAGAACCCGAGATTAAGTGGTATAAGGAATCTGAATATTATAAATACCACCACATAAAAGGCCACTCTATGGATCAATTTTCAAGTCTCTGCCATTACATCCAAGACTTGATTGGTGACAGAGTCAACGAAATAGAAACTGACAATGAATCTATCAGAATCGAAAACACATCAGCTATTACAACTTCTAGTGAAAATTTAAACATTGTCCAAAATTCTTTACATGATAAACCTTAATGATATCAAGATGAAAAGGGTCGATGATCTATAAACCAAAACCAATCAATATCTCCTCCAAATTTTCTTCTGTTAGTTCAATCAGAAATTGAACGTGTTTTGGAAAACTATCTTCGAATGTCCAACGAGAGCTTGAACATAATATAAGACTCCTTTCCAATCCATGACATAAATGAAGATTCTAAAAAATAGGGTCGATCATCAAGCATTGTTGAGCTTGATTTTATCTTTTTCAATGTTATCTCATATTCCTGACATCCCTAGTTTTGTTGTTAAGGCACAACAACAACAAGTTTGGAAACTTGCAACAATGTAGCCATCTATGTCCATAATACCTTAAACACCCAATATTGAATTTGATAATGTTTCATAACCATTATCCACTACAGATTCTTCTTTTGGTTTACATAACATTATTTAGTCGTAAATAATGATACTTTCATGTCAAGACATCTATATGTGTGCACTCCATGAGGTGCGTATTTGTACGAGTATCCTCACACAATCATTTCAAGATTTAATGACAAATCTATCATTAAAAAAATTAATCTAATGTCTGAAAGGAGTAAAATTAATCTAATGACAAGATATGGATCAATCCTTCACTCATCACATCATTCCATTCACAAATGAAGGCCATATTGATGTAAAGAATAGTTTAAAGCATTAATCATCTAAATCTTCCAGTCCACTGACATTGGAAATCATTCACAAAGGCATTGGGGAATATGAATTCCACCATATTATCTGCATTTACAAATTTTCTCTAACATTAAATAGGTTTTTTATCTCATCAAAAACTTATCCAATCACTCCATTGACTTGGATCTTGTCCACCTAAGTCTCGTATATTGGGAATCATATTATCTTTTGATTCACTTCATTGACTTGGATCTCATCTTCCCATGTCTTATACATCAGGACTCATTGAATATTTTTATTCACTCCATTGACTTTGATCTCATTCATTAAAGTCTCGTATGCCAAGACTCATCTAATCTTGTTATTCACTATGTTGACTTGGACCTCCTCTACCCAGGTCTCATAAATCAATACTCATTGAATCTTAGGATTCTCTTTGTTGACTTGGATATGATCCTTCTAAGTCTCGTACATTAGGACTAATTGAATATTTCAATTCACTCTATTGTCTTGGACCTTGTCTACCTAAGTCAGGTAAACCAGGACCCATTGAATCTTAATATTCTCTATGTTGGCTTGGACCTCATCTGCCCAAGTCTCATAAATTAGAACTCATCAAATTATGGGTACAGTGAAAATCCTTCTAGCTACTCCATTGACTTGGACCTTGTCTACATAAGTCTCATAAATTAGGACCATTCAACATTCCTATACATGGATCTCTTCCATGATGATAAATCCAATGCAAACCCTCATCTGTAAAAACTCATAAAAATAAAAAATCATAAAAAGAGAATAACAATCTATATCAAACCCCTCCTTAAAACACTATTTGAAAATCAAAAGCAAAAAACTAAAAATTATTAGAAGCACAGTGAATGATAGGGGGTAAATTAATCAAACAAAAATTTTGACTTCATTAACCATTTTTTCATCATTCAATTCAACCATTTAACCTCCATGACCATATGAGCACATTAGGTTTGTATTAATTATTCACAAGTACATGAAACAAAGAAGAAGACACATGAACACCATATGTAAGTGGGAAACCCTCAAGGGGAATAAAACCCACTAAAACATCTACTTATATTACACAAAACAAAGGACTTGCATGAATATTACACATTATGAAAGATTTTTTTAGTGAGGTACTAACCCCACAAGGAGCACTAACCCTTATTTTAGTAGGGAACCAACCCTAAAAGGAGGCTATAACCCCCTAAGGTGATCAAGCACCAACTCAACCAGCTAGAAATGGATGATCATTGATAATATATTTCTCTCATAAGTGATAGTGATCTAAATTGTGGCCTAGATTTTGTCACCAATAACCCAAGGCATCCTGGAACATCACTCATCAAAAACTAAGCACTCACCCAAAGTGCGCAAGGGTAACACGTCCCTCTTTTATGTCAACTTGTTCAAGGATTTAGCATGATCACACAAATATTCCAGACCCATTCAATCATAAACAAGATTAACTCATACTAGAATCAAGATTAACTTTACCATGCAAGAATCATTAATAGATGTGTCAACAATCAATATACAACCACAAAGATACATTATATTAATTGTTGTAAAACACAAAAGCTATTACATACATAATATAGTCACCATAAGTCATGCGCGCTCATAAATTGCAACATAACTCTACTAAAACATGGTGGTGTCTAAATCATGCAAATCAATACATATTTATAGGTAGTGGGGACTTTCCCTTCACCACCTAAGCACCTTTCAAAATAGACTACATGCTAAGAATAGCCATGCACCCTTACATGATAAATACAAAAGCATGCAAGCTCACTAATAATAGATTATCTAATAATACAACTATAGTCTAATCCTATTAATAGCTCCAAAACTATGCATGTCAATTGATCTTCCACTTGTCCAAAATAGCCTTTGCGTGCTCTCCAAGTCTTACAACAAAACATGCTCTACACTCCATGTCTATAATTAGCCTTATACTAAAAATGATAAGTCCTGAATCCTCATTTTCCCGGTGCACCCTTTGTTCTGCTATATCTTCCATGCATGCACACCTATGCATGCCTATGTCCGCATGCCCAATCCTTTTGTGCACCTTCATACTTAGGCTATATTTCATCATCCCAACATTACCCCACACTAATTTCATTTCCGTCCCCTAGTAATGGGTAACCATAACTTATCTCTCCATGAAAAATAATAAGGAATGAAAGAATAATTGTACAAAAAGAATGAAAGAATACTTGGGCTCCCTACTCTTCCACAGGAGAATTAACTCTGGATATTCATTTTTGATCTCTGCCTCTAAGTCATTCCAATCACTTAGCACCTTATTTGTTTTATCCAGAATGTCTACAAGTACTGCTTCCATTTCATCAAGAGTCATGTTCTCACCTTCATTCTGTAATACTCTGAGAACATTAGCCATGCTTGAGACCATCCCATCCATGACATCCATTGTTTGTGCTATCAATTTCCCAATGTCCTTTATCTTCTCCTTGTGTGGGTCCTGGGCTGCTGCAAGTGCATCATGCTTCTCTGCTATCAAAGTAAGCCTCTCCACACATCTGAGTGTCTCATTCTTTACTACTTTAAGGACCTCATCTTCTTCTACCATAGTTCTTGTCTTTATTATCACATCAGGGGCCACACACATATTCAATGCCAAATCTGATTTCTTTAACTCATCCTTCAAGGTCTGCAGTATGGATTCATAACTTGTAATTTTGTGCACTATAGTGGCCTTAGCCTTCGTGCCTGTTCTGTATCATCCTTGGGTTTTGGCATGCTTATGGGTCCCTCATCTAGTACCATATGAACTAATGTGCGTAAATAATGTAAAGAAGATGGAAACTTCTTTGCAACTTTATCTTCCAAATCTGGCCTCTTTCTTCAAAATCTCATTCATCACCAATTTTTTCGGCCATACTGAGTATCAAATGCACCATTCACCTCAGCTTGTCTCTTTTTCTTCTGTCAAGTGCTTGATTTTAGTATCCTTATTCTTCTTATCTTCTAAAAATTCTCGAATAGTTTCTACCTTGTTTATGTTTCTACACGCAACTTCTGTAGATACCTTCGTTAATGCATTGCTCACCTGTTCATCTGACATCTGGGTGGGCTTAACTATGACATGGCGTGAGTGTGGTGCCTTCTTCAACCTACGTGAAACACATGATTCTTCACATACATCAAAGTCAGGCTCATCCATATGAGTCTGCATGCTCCAAGATAATTGCTTCCATGTGCACGTAGTTTCCATGTCTTCATCCATCAGCTCCCAGCCATAAAGGTCCTTGGGTTCCAAAGTGCTTTGGAACCTTACGCGTATGATCTTGTTTGGGTTATCAATATACCCAATTGTTTGTGTCTCATAAATACCTTCAGCTTTCTCCTTACCAAAATGTTTACCCTTTGGAACATGAATGTTTGAATCTAGCACTGGTTCTTTACTTGTTTGTGTAGTATGGGTGTGCCTGATGCTCTTTATCTATATCTTCAATCCTTATCTTCCTCAGTCTGCCACTGGGGTGTTCAGGGCGTGCACTGTCTGTCCCCATATTTATCTATCCATCATCATCCTTCACCTGTACTTAACTCCTTTATCATTAATATACCCAATTGTGCACATTTTTCTTCTCTTTCAAACTTACCTTCTTCTACATCCTTCACTCCTAAGGGGTGTGTATGGGGCCGGCACTGGAGTCTTTGATTTCTTTCCTCCTCTACATCCTCTTTCAATTTTTCTTCCTGAGGCTCTTTTGCATCCTCAGTGTGCACTGGAGTGTTCGGCACATTATCCCCAAATTTCTCATCCTCGTCATCTTTTTGAGGGATGTACTTTCACCTTTTCTTCTTTTCTGGTTCTACCTTTATAGGGGAAGTCCTAGGTGACCTCCTAAGGGGTTGTGAAGGTCCCATGCCTTGATTCCTTGTTCTCCTCAATACTCTTTTAAATAACTGGTCTCCAACACCCTGTTCTATATCTATCTCCATCGTGTCTGTTTCCAATACTTCATCTTCTTTCAGTAATGGAGGGCTTACCTCACACTCTCTTTTCTTTCCTACAGTTGGTTGTTTCCTTCCCCTGTGCTCTCCAAGCCACCACTATCTTCCTTAAGTTCTTCTTCTTCTCCCTCTTCTTCTCCAAGGGGAAAAGTGTCTTCTTCATCTTGCAATGTACCCACAGTATGCTTCCCCTTGGGTGGTCCAGGGAGCGTAAACTCATTCTCCAGATACTTCCCATCATCCAACTTGGGCTTAAGATAAATATAAATGAGGGCTGCTCTAGACTTCCCAATTTCCAAGCTCATAGCCTTCATGTTAATATCATCTAAAATTAATTTTTCAATATATGCAGACTTACTTGGATAAACGTAAGTCTTCCTGAGTGTGGTAGTTACAGTCTACCTTATCTGCATTGAATAACAACCGGCACATGTTCAAAAACCTGTGTACATATTCCTAGAAGTAGCGTGCGGTGAAGGCATAAGGGAGCTTACACCAAGGGCTCCACTTCCCATCCTTCATCCTGAAGCGCCCTATGCAAAAATGTTGATACACTGCAAATTGTACTTGTTTATCTAATACCGAAGGAAGATCCTTAGGTATTCTCCATTCCTCCTCAAACATAGCACGCAGGTGCTCATGTCATAATTTCACTCTTTGCTTAAAGGGTCCACTCATGGATCCATCACATGTATACTTAGAAAATATCTCTGCAAGAGATTTCTTCTCCTCAGGGTATTGCCATATTTTATCCTTTGGCCCATCGGGCACTCCAATTTCTACAAATACAAGAGACAAAAGGATCACACCAAAACTTATTTTCTCACCTTGGTGTGCCTCCTCAATAATGGTTTCAACAATGAAACTAGCCAAATTGTAAACTACTCCTTCTGTCATCTTCTTTGCCACATGCAACTAGGCCTTATTAACCTGCGACCAACGCTCTTGATTTTTCAACTTAGTCAGAAGGTGTGTTGTCACCTGAATAACTAGATACTTCTGCAATTTAGGGATGTCCTTCCCATGCCCTCCCTTCATATATCCTAGCACCTTCTTTGTTGCTTCTATACCCTCCTTATCAGTGAGGTCACTGTTAAATTTTAGTACCTGAACTCCTTAATCCTGTCAAACTCCCAATCAGGGCGTGGTGAGCCTCATTCGTCACCCAAAAAATAGAATAAGTCCTCATGGACTCTACTCATCAACCACTGGTACAACTTCTCTGGTTTTCCAAAGTAAGGGAGTTCATACAATTGCAAAACTCCCACCTTTGTCAACAATTTTCACCCATCATCATACACAACCATATCATTCTTGTTCTCAAGTGTTGTCTTTACCACTAGTAACTTATCCAATATATCTTTGTTATATTTGTTTTTATGATTGTAATCACTTACTTTACAATGGAAAATGTGAGAATCCCAATCGCACCCATAAAAATCCCTTCTGGATATTACATCTCAGAAAAATGGCTTTCAGGGGCATCTTCTAATTCAACCTCAACTTCCTTCTGCTTCCTTCCCCTTGTTGCCACTCCAGGTGCTCACTTAGGTGCCATAGGAACAATAAAGGTGTGTTCTTTCAATAAATTCAAGCTCTGCAACTGAAACCCATATGTGCCCTAGCTCAATTCCCCTAGCTCAAACTCAAACCCTAACAGTTGATTTCTCTTTCTTACACACCTTTGCTTCACTCAAACACTTTCTCCAATGGAGCACAAACAATCTATGTGTGTAAACTTTGAAAATCCATCTAGTTTAGTTTGGTATCACAGCTCTTCACACATCACAACTCGCTCTTTAGCTCACTCTTCAACTCACTCAAATTCTCTCAATCGCAAAGGTAAAAATGATTTCACAACACCTCCTTATATATATTTTGAAAAATTTGCTACATTTATTTCTCTCCACCTACCACCATACTCAACATTAAATTGGCATTTCTTTCCTTTTTCCACGTTAATTTTTCCACACCACAGTCATAACCTTCTAGTGCACCTACTACTCCTCGGCCACAGACCTCCTTTCATGCACACCTTCATGCACCAAAGTACCTATCCACTATGCCTTTCACTAAGTAGTTTCCACTGCTGTAGCCTACCTCACATTACACTGTGCATCCATTCATCCATACATGGTCTTCATTCATGAGCAAATCTTTCTCTATCTGCACCTTTACTTCAAGCACCTGCACAATATCTCTCTATGCATACCCATCTTCAGAGAACATCAAACTTGGTCCATTTATCCTGTATATACTCCACCCCACACTAAAAGTATGTGTGGTCCTCTGCGCATGAATTCAATAGATAGTAATCAGCTTCTGGCACGCAAGCACGCTTATTACACAAAACACTGAACTAAATTGACAAAGCATAACAACGATGAAAGGAAACACATATAAAGGAAATGCATTAAAGGAAATCTAATCTAAATGGAAATACTACCTTATTACAAACACCAAGAAGACTTATTTATAGTAGGGCTTCAGCCTACTCCCATTGAAGTAACTGGGAAACATGTCCCATCCAGTGCCTCTAACTGGAAAGTTCCTGAATCAAGTATGTAAGTCACAATATATGGTCCCAACCAATGCACTTTAAGCTTTCTAGGGTGGCACAAGAACTTTGAATCATAAAGAAGAACCATCTGTCCAACTTCAAGCTTCTTATCCTTAATGTGCTATCATGTCATGCCTTCTTGCCTGGCCTTTTCTATCTTCTGACTCCATCTGCTATAATGGTGCACCTTTCATCCAACTGCATCAGTTTATCAATGCACTCTTCAAGTGCTTTCTCATCAGCCAAACCTCCTGTGCATGCACAATACACAGAGAAGGTAACATAAATTCCACTGGTAAAATAACCTCTGCACCAAACACCAACTGAAAGGGTGTGGCCTTGTTCAATCTTTTATAAGTTATTATGTATGCCCAAAGTACAACAAAGACTTTATCATCCCAGTCTTTCCTTCCAACATCACAAATTTTAGTCAATGTGTGGCTCAATATCTTGTTGAAAGCCTCAACAGTTCCATTAGCCTGAGGGTGATAGGGTGTTGTTTTATGGTGTGCCACCATAAATTCTACCAATAGTATCCTGATGGTCTCATTAAGAAAATGAGTACCCCTATCACTTGTCAAACTCAATGGGCATCCATACCTACTGATAATGTTTTCCCACAGAAACCTTGTTGTTGTGTAATCCTTTGTAGGTGTTGCTTCTACCCACCTTGTAAGATAATTTGTACAAGTTATAATGTAGCATGATCCAGTCCTATGCGTGGGTGGGGAAATAGGACCCACAAAGTCAATTTCCCACTTTTCAAAAGGTTCTACACTAGCAATAGGCCTCAAAGGCATTTCATCTCTATGCCCAGGCTTTCCAAGGTGCTGACAATGGTCACATGCCTTACAATATTCTTTACAATCCTTATACAGTGTTTCCCACCATAAACCAACCAATAAAATCTTGTGCATGGTGGCATCTCCTGCATAATGTCCACCTGCAATACCACCATGAGCCTCCTCCATAATAGCTTCATGCTCATGCTCAAGTACACACCGGCACAAAACTTCATCCCAACCTAGTTTGTATAAGTCTCCACTGATCAACATGTAAGGTGTGACACATATAACAAGTTATTTCTTCTCTATATTCTTCATTCCCTTAGGTGCCACACCTGATCGTAAAAAGACAACAATATCTTCTAAGTCAGAGGACATGGTTCAATCTGAATAGTTGTGCATCTGAACATTGTATCCTCAATGCTCTGTGCATCCTCTCCTGAATTAATCCTTGATAAATGATCTGGTCCAGAATTACTCTTTCTTGGCTTAACCACCACTGTAAAGTCAAATTCCTGAAATAACAGAATCCAATGGCATATGCACCCCTGTAAAATGGGCTTGTTCACCAAGTACTTCAATGCCATGTGATCTGTATAGAAAATAAAAGGTGTTTCCAGCAAGTATTGTCTAAACTTATGCAGCACGTAGATCATGGACAAGGCCTCGCACTCTGTAGTTGTATAATTTTGTTCAGCTGGGGTCAACTTCCTACTTGCAAAAAAAATAGGATGATCAACAATACCTTCTCTAGGCTGGGCTAATACCACACCAATGGCCATGCCAGAGGCATCCACATGCACATGAAAAGGTTTGGTCCATGAAGGAAAGCACAAAATAGGTGTTGTAGTAAGCCTTTCCTTCAATGTCTCAAACGCACGTTGTTGCACTTCACCCCAATGGAACTTGCCTTTACTCTTCAATAATTCTTCTAAGGGTGAAAATCTTAGCATAACCTTTGATAAACTTCCTATAATATCCTGTGTGCCCCAAGAATCTGTGCACCTCACTCTGGTTAGTAGGTTCCTCTAAGCCCAAAATAACAACAACCTTAGCAGGATCCACTAACAAGCCTTCTTTACAAATAATATGTCCCAGAAAAGTCCCAAAAGGTGTAGCAAAAATGCACTTCTTAATGTTTAAGGAGATGCTCAACTACCAACACCTCTCAAACATAAGCCTTAAATTATCACAATGATCTTTCACTAGCCCATAAACTGTCCAATCATCCAAGTAAACCTGCAAGAACTTATGAATAAAGTCCTGAATGCTTGCACAACAATGCATGAAAATACTGCAGGCACATTCTTCAATCCAAAGGGCATAACTATGTATGCAAAACTTCCCCACTCAGTGGTGAAAGTTGTCTTCTCTTGATCCTCTTTAGCTATCCTTACCTGATGATATCCAGAAAAATCCATCAGTGAAGGAGTAGATCTCACGCCCTGCAACGCCTTCCAAGATTTCTTCAGTAAAAGGTGTGGGAAAGGGATCTATTACACATGCAACATTCAACTCCCTATAATCCACACAAATTCTTATTCTTCCATCTTTCTTTATACTGATCACCATAGGGCTAACCCACTCTGACTCCTCAATGGGCTCAATGATTCCAGAATTCAACATCTTATCAATTTCTTCCTTTACCTTGACACGCAGATTAGGATTCATCCTGTAAGGCCTCTTCCTAACCAGGCACACACCTTCCTTTAGCTTGATTCTCATCTCACCCAAAGATTCATGTACCCCTTTCAATTCATGATAGCCTCTAGGGAACAAGTCCTGGAAGTCACGCAATAACTCAATTATCTTAGCAACCTCAGAGTCAGACCAATAATCACCAATGATGGCCTCCTTAGGTTCAACATTTGTCCCAATGTTGACCTTCTTCATTTTTGATAGGCTCATGGTAGGCACGTGCCTTCTCATCTACACTATGTAAGACCTCGCGCATACCCTCTATATGCTCAACATCCATATTCTCCACTTCTTCATCATCAATTACATAGACCATCTTACCCTTTTCTTTTTCTAGGCAGGCGCACCCAAGTTGTTCTGCATCTGTCTCTTCTTCTTCAAAGCACACCTCCAGATCTGACTCACCTAGTAACTCCTGAATAAGTTCCTCAGCCTTTGCACTATCTCCCATAGTCAAGTGCTTCATAACCTATAATGCCTCATTCACTGGAGGTTTAGTGGAAAAATAGTCAAAGGTCTGAATCATACCTGCAGTCAGTTCTTGCCAATTCCCTGTTTCTCTATTCAACTCTGCATAAACATACCATGCATGTGCACAACCTCACAAGGTGTAGTAGAACTTGTGCACCCATAATGAAGGTGGTAAGGCCTCTTGCCCCTCTATCCAGAGTCTCTCACACTACTGAACATGGTGTTGAACATCCTTCCCATGAAATTCACATGTCTTGGTAGGTGCATTGCTCCAGAGAAATCTAGCAGAGAAGGTGATTCTCACTTCTCACCACTCTAAAAGATTATCCCTATGTACCATCCACCAGTGCGTTGTTATCCCACGTAGAGTATAAACTAGCATATTCCTTCTTTCCACTTGATCTATCCACTGAACTTCCATAGTGCACGCAGGAATACTTCAGGATTTCCTTCACCAGTGTACCTTGGTACCTGGTTACTACCCAAATGCCTAACACAACGTGGCCTACTTATGCACATAACTACACTTCTCACTCACACCCAACCATTTCATAAGTTCCATGTGCCCAAGTTGTCACATGCAACACTTGTAGTATCACTCATGGACTGTGCATCATCCCACTGGAGAACTCCTTTTGATGGCTCAAGGACTTCCGGATCTCTAATGGTGCACACATAAATTTTGTTCAAATCCTCTTCACTTAAAGGTTCTACATAAGGTGCAACTTTTCCATCTGTCAAAGGAATGATGATGTGCTCTTCCTTGTTCTCAAAACTTATATATCCTTTATTGAAGCACAGATCAACATTGTTTGCATAACACCAAGGGCACCCAAGTAATGCTAGGAAACTTTCTGCCTCTACAAGTGCCAAGACCTCAAAGTCCCCAGTAAACTTGGCCCCTTGTATAGTAATAGTAGCATCCTTCAAAACTCCAATGGGCATGGCCTTAGTCCTATTTTCCATAAACAACACATTTGAAGATGGTTGTAATGGTGGTCTCCCCATCTGAATCCATGCATCCAAAGTGAGTACATTCACTTTTGCACCTGTATCAATCAAAATGTTACTCAAAATCCATCCATCAACAACAACATTCAGAGTGATCTCCTTGTCATAATCCAGACTATGAGGAGGTAGGTTAGCATGCAAAATCTGTCTTTCACACTCAACTCCAGTGCGTGGCATCTTTCCCCTTAACCATTCCCCCAATAAAGGAATGATGTTCTCTTGTCACAACATCTTGCAAACCTCCTTTAAATCATCAACATCCTTCTGAGGAAGCTCAACTTTTTTTTGCTCCAACTTCCACGACTATTCTTTCAAACATTGTATCTCACCCTACAAATTCCTAATAACCTCCATGGTTTCTTGATAAACTTCCTTCTGATGAGTAGGGTCTGGATACTTTGCATGTAGTACCTCCTCCTTTGTAATAATAGGCTTCTACTTTGGAACTTCCCTAGCACATGCAACCTTAGCACATGTAGTAATTTTCACAAGTACCAACTCAGGATCCGGTGCTAACTTTGGCATCCACTAATCTTCCACAATGCACATTTGTACTCTAACCATTCCCATGCCCTTATCCTGCTTGTGCTTCTTACTCAAGTGTTCATACAAGTCTAGGTATTATTTATAGTTGTGTTTCTTCCCATTGAAAGAACCAATAATATTCTGAGGGCATTCACACCTGTAGTGATCAGGAAATCCACATGTATAACATGTTCCTCAGGAAATTCACTTCTTCCACCACCACAACCTCAACCTCTGAATCCTCCATGGTAACCTCGACCTCTACCTCGGCCTCCATCAGAGTGCCCTTCATTGTGATTGTGCTCATGATGCTCACCTTGTTCCTTAGAATTATTTGCAACACTGGTCTGACATACACCAGTATCAATGACATCATGAATCTGATCAATCAACCTATAATTCTCAGTATCATGAGTGGTAGACCTGCAAATCTTGTAGTAACAAGACACATTCTTTCTTATCACATGTTGCAATAATGGGCACCTACTTGAATCATGATCCAAGTGACAGATCTCACAGTCTAGCAACATGGCGCATCGATTTACGAGGAAACTATCCTTAGTATGTCCTTTCACTTCACAATCCGTGCACCAAGTTCCACTACGCATCTCATGTGCTGAATTCGTTGACAATTTTCTAACTATTTTACCATCATTGCAATCTGAGCCTCCAAAAATGGGCTAACTCCTAGTGTCTACACTCCCAACTACCTCAGCATGCAGAGCTACCTCAAGTGCCTCACATGGGTCTGTATACGTATTATGTGAGAGCACCCTTCTGAAAGGCATGATAAAACCTCCAATGAACCATTAAGCATGTTGACTCGGGTGAATGTCATAAGATAACTTTGATAAAAGGGTTTTGAATCACACATCATACTCCCAAACACTCTCAGTCATGCCCTGTTTGATGTCCTTCAGCATGTTGATGCTCTTCTACTCAAACTCAGGTATATGGAACTCTACTAAGAAAGCATCACACAACATGGTATAGTCTACACAAGTCTGGTTCAGATCATATTTCCTGTACCAACTATGCACGCACCCTTGCAAAGTAGTTACAAACTGACTTGCCTTGCACTCTAGAGTTGTAATCCCCTTAGCGTGCCATAGTATCTCACACATATGCACATGCTCAGTTCTATCTTCTATCCCTCTATATTCTGGGAGATGAAGAGACATCTCCATATAAATTTTTTGGGGTTGGTGCAGACCATGCCCACCAGATCCAGAACCTGTATTACCTCTTGTGTTTCCTCCACCCCAGAACCACTAGATCTACTAGATCCCAACCACCTGATCCTCCCTTATAGTAGGGAAATGGACCAGAGGATGCACTACCTTGTGTTCCAATAGTTGTGCTAAACTGAACTCCCATAGTCTGTGAAGTTGTGCTACTTCCAGATGTGATACCAACATTCTACGCACCCACGTTCTGTGTTGATGACATGCCAGAAAATATACCTCCAACTGGACCTCCAAATAACACAGATGATGATTGTGCCACCATAGATGAATAAGCTACCTGATTAACTCCTGAACTTGACTACAAATTAACTCTATCTATCACTACTCTACTACCCACACTAGCTTGCTTACTGATAACTGTCGTAGAAACTGGAAAACCAAGCACAAGGGCTAGGTCACCAGGTAGGATCAGATGCACGCCCATGGTTCTCAATATTTCTTCAGACATGTCTTCATCTGAAACTGAAGAGGGTTCTCTACCATGCTTTCCCAAATGGGGGAGTTCCAGATGCTCTGGCTCCACATCTTCTACGTGAGCTCCAAATCCTTCACGAGCCATCTCTCTCTGCAACACCATTCTTTCCACAATTTCTCATTGCTTCTCCAAATCCCTCTCACGTGCTTCATTAAACTTAAGCCACCTTTCTTCTCTCTATCTTTCTACCACTAGATCTACCATCTTTCACCACACCTACTCCTACCCCCATGTGTGGTGGGGTTTAGCTAGCCATAGGACGCTCTTCCAAATCTAGGGTCACAATCAAGATCTTAACCGCTAAAGGGATACCACACAAATAAGATCCTCTAGGTTCACACAAGAACTGAAACTCAACAACCTCTGGACATGAATAAGTAGAAACTATGTACTCCAAAATATAGCTATTCAGAACACCACTCCACCAATGATCTACAATGCGCATCCAAGTCAGATCAGCATCATGCAAATCCTGGAATTCTTCCTGCATCCAAACAAGTGTTCAAAACCTCCAATTTCTCTTTGATGTGTAAGCAACCAACCACTCATACAACTCTATAGGAAAAATGGTGAATAATGTCTCATACAACTCATGATACATTCTGTTCAACCCACGTGCGTGCATTAAATTCAGGTCCAATGCTAAATCTGTGAGCATACTCTTCCTCTAAATTGTCTAACCACTCTTCAATACTGGCCAAGGTCAACCGGTATGTCTTCATCATGCAACATCCTGGAAAACAACTGAAAAAGAGGTCCCAGAAATGGAACCAAAATGTAGCCTAGATTTTATCACCAACAGCCCAAGGCACGCTGGCACATCACTCAGCCAGAACTGAGCACTCACCCGAAGCACGCAAGGGTACCATGTCCCTCTTTTATGTCATCTTGTTCAAGAAGTTAGCATGATTGTACAAATATTCCAGATCCATAACAGATAATTAAGTATATTGCAATGCATAAACTAGATCTAGATCTTAACCATATGCAAGATTAACTCATACAAGAATCAAGATTAACTTTACCATGAAAGAATCATTAACAGATGTGTCAACAATCAATATCTAGCCACAAAGATCCATTATATTAATTGTTTGTAAAACACAGAAGCTTCATACATACATAATATATCACCATAGTCATGTGCACTCATAAATCAACAACATAACTCTACAAAACATGGTATCCCTAAACCATGCAAATCAATACATATTTATAGGGTGGGGACTTTCCCTTCACCACCCATGCACCTTCAAAATAGACTACATGCTAAGAATAGCCATGCACCCTTACATGATAAATACAAAATCATGCAAGCTCACTAATAATAGATTATCTAATAATACAACTGTAGTCTAATCCTATTAATAGCTCCAAAACTATGCATGTCGATTGATCTTCTACTTGTCCAAAATAGTCTTTGCGTGCTCTCCAAGTCTTCTACAAAACATGCTCTACACTCCATGTCGATAATTAGTTTAAACCCTAGGTGCAAGAGAGGTTGATAGAAGACTTAGTTGATTTCATAATAAATCATTGAAGTGTTTGGACTAGAAAATTATGAACATGAGGAGGAGATTGTCAAAACCGCACTCAGAAAATTCTAGAACTATCTTAGGATTTAGTCTGGACTTGGGCACCTAGGACAGGATCTAGAGGGCTTCTAGGCACTAGATTACTACCTCTGTTGGGCGCTCTGTGACTACGAAGAATCTCAGAAACTGATTCTTCTTATGTCACAAGGTGGTCAATTAACCTTCATTGTTGGTCACATGTATGTCGTTTGATGATCATGGTGTATTCACCTGTAACCTGGTAAAAAAAATTGATATCCTGTAAAATCCAAAACACATTTCTCCAATCCTAAAAATAAAGATTCACAAATGGGGAGTCAGACTGACCCCGACGATCACCAAATAGAGTGAACTTACACCAAAGTGTTACACTACATCTCATGCCATGTAGTTCTTGTGTGTGTGTGTGTGTAGAAATTATGCCCTAGGAAGCTCTTGTGCAAGATGCACTTGATAGTGAGCAATAACTAGATGTAATAAATGTAATAGATGTGTGGATGGACAAAATAAACTTAAACCCTCTATGTGTGTATGCATAAAATGTAGTCCATTGTCCCTTGAATGAGTGTTAGATGGATGCCTTTGAAGCTCTTAGAATGCCTTTGGATGCAACCTTAGGTGATGATAATAGATGCTTAGAGTTTGGTCCTTTATTATGGTCACATATCTTTGTATTTATATGATTCCCTTGTTTGAATTTTGTAATTGACAACTAAAAGGTTGACCCATAAGAAAACAAGATGCCCAAAAGATAAAAGAGGCCCAAAATATGCGAGTAAGATACAAAGAGGTCAAAGCACCCAGAGGGGACGAGGGCACTGACTATGTTTGGCATGGGTGTTGGTGTCAACAGAGTCAATAAAGATAAAGCAATGAAGATCAGACTGGGTTGTGGGGTGTGTAAGACCAGTTAGAGGAAACTAGAAAGATAGAAAAGAGGCCAAAGATAGATGTCAATTACTAGTTTTCTCAATTAGGAATCATATGAATAGTAGTATGTGATTAGGACCTAAAAATGTACCCAAGTGTGTGATTTTGTATTTACATTTTCCCCCACTTTATGTTGTTGAGTGAATACTCAATAACATAAAGTAGATAAGAGATGCGTACCTGATAACCATGTAGATTGATGGTGAAAGCATGTTGAAAAGACAAGAAAAAGCGTGGAGTGATAAAAATGAAAAGTGGAAGCTAAGGAAGAGGAAGTGGCCCTATGGGTGAAGCGTATGTGTTGTGTCAAGAGGTGTTGTACATACTTGTTTTATTGTAAAACATTAAGTGGGATGTTTCTTGTTACAAATATTAAGGATGAACCTATAAAAGAAGAGAAAAGAGTAGTCAAAGTCATGTATATGTGAAAAATCATGATAAAAGTATGTAAAATATGTAAAAGCATGAAAAAATAGTAAAAGGAAATATGTGCACCTAGCCCATGATGAGTGAAAATGATAGAAAATAGTCCAGAGTGACTGAAAATGCTATAGAAGAACAAGTTTTTTGGGTGATCTCACATCCAAGAACGAATTTTCAAGTTTCATGGGAAATTAAATTTGGAAACATGAAAATCAAGTGTGAGTTTTTTGGGAAATGGAAAGGGAAACATATAAACAAAAGAATTGTTGAGGAAAAGGTCTAGTGTTATTCTCCATCCCTGTCTGCTTTTCAAAATTTATACACCACTTAAAATGGTGTGATCCTTCTTTGTTTCATGTTTGATCTAGTTTGATCCAAGTAAAAAAAGAAGATAGAATGCATTTTGATTACTGGAGGATTGTACTTGTGCTGTGAAAATTTATATAAACTTGAAATTGTGTCAATAGGTGAGAAAGTAACTTTAAATCCCCTGGTCATAGGCACCCAACGAAAGGTCAGGAGAGCCCAGGCGCTCAGTGTCTGTATCTGGGCATTGGTATCTGTGCTAAACTAAGGACCCAAATCAGAATTTGGGTCAAAAAAATGACTGTAACTGTATTATGTTCCTATACTTAAATGAAGGTATACTGATTTACAAGCTTTGAGCTGTTAGATGGGGTGACTGATTCACCTAATGTATGCCCCCCCTCATTTGGGGTGCATGCAATGACATCACTAGGAGGATGCAAATTAAAGGAGAGGACCCAAATGCTTTTATGAAATATGATACCTTATAGGGAAAGGGATGTGCTTAGTAGAAACCAAGGCACATGCAAAAAAAGTGGATAGAAATATCTGTTACTATAATCAATTGACAAACATGCTATAGAAGATAATATAAAAAAGTAATCAAGTTAAGACAATGTAGAGCGTGAAAAACTGGGTTTCAAACATGGGACATCACTCACAATGTCGCAAGATAATCAGGGTGGAAGTATTTGGGAAAAAAATACAAAAATAATATAGCAAGACATAGGGCATACCCCACAAACAATAGTATATAATGGTAAACAATATTAACAAAAGTATCACAACCATGGTGGAAAATATTTCCTGCAAGGAAAATGTTGCACATCAATCACCCATTAACATGTTAGAAAGATAAAGAGTATGTCAAGATTAGTGTATATATCAATGGAAATTAGAGTTAGACTAAGAATAGGAAGTAGTAAAGTAATGAGAACATACCACATGTGATGTGTAATATTAGGGCTCTATTGTAGATTCCACCTAAGCCTTGGTTGGACTGGTAAGAGGTACAATGCTAAGCATCATTTTAAATCCTCTAGAAATCAAAATGCATTCTATCTCCTTCACTACTTGGAACAATCACAATGAACAAAATTTCATTTGACTAAACGATAATGATCACACAAGTTTTTAGTGGTGTATAAATTCATGAAGCATTCATGTCAGGAAATAAAACTAGACCTCTATCCCCTTACTCTTCTTTCGTGGTGGATATCAGTAGCCAAAAATGTGGCTTATTGGGGCATAGATCTCCAACATATCATAAATCACTTTATAGTTTGACATCACCCAAAAAATCATCTTTACAGCATTCCTTGGTTTTTCATATCCTAGGAGGGTACTCTATATGGAGCAAGTGTAGTACTTAATCATCATATTGACACATTTTTCACATACTTATTATATACTTTGGAGGTTACTCCCTACATACAGTATAAAAAATGTTTCATATACACAAATTTAACTAATTCTTTGTTACTCTTGGTGTTTTATAGGTTCGTCCTTAATAAACAACAAGAGGAAGCCCAAAATCATGTGGTATCAGAACATAATCTACAACATAGTATAAATCATAAGCTTCACCACTTGGGTAACTTCCTCTTTCTTAGCCTCCATTCTTAATTTTTATTACTCCATGGTTTTACTTGTCTCTTCGGCACACTATCACCATCACACTCTACATGGTTATCAGGTAAGTGTCTCTTATCTACTTAATGTTATCAAGTATCCACTTTTTCAACAACATAAAGTGGGGGAAAATATAGACACAAAATCATGTACTTTGGTTCATTTCTACGTCCTAAAAGCATACTTGCAAAAATTAGATAGATTCATTAGTGATAAAAATAGTAATTGACTTGTGTCTTTGGCCCCTTTTCTATCTTTCTTACTTTGTATTTAGTCTTGAACCCAACCTACATCATGACATTCTAAACTCCACTTGAGGCTAAGGGATTCCATGACTTTATAATGAGCACCTAGCCAAGGAATGCTAGCACCTAGGCACCCTCATCCTATTTGGGAGTATCCATACCTCATTCTATCTTATTGACTCCTTTATGGTAAGCCTCTTTTATATTTTAGGCTTTTTTTTATCTGATGGGTTAGCATTATAGTTGTAAATTATAAAATTCAATCAAGGGAGTCAAATGAATAAAAATTTATGTGACCAAAATCAATGTCCAATGTTATATGCATATATCATCATCACCTAAAGGTGCATCGAAATCAAATCTAAGAGAATCAAAGGAATTTATCGATCTCATCCATTCAATGGACGAGGGATTATGCCATTTTGGAAATCCATAAATTTTATCAGAAAGGATCAGTTCAATTTTTACATCCACACATCGATAATTTCATTGGTACATCTATTATTGGCTGCTATGACATAATTTGTACAAGGGCTTCCTAGAACACGACCAATTTGTTTGGTATCAAAAACTAAATGGTTATGTGTCAAAGGCAAAAGAATGGTCTAATTTCACTTAGTGAGTGACCATCGATTTCACTCTAACTTCCCAATTCCACTATAGTTCTAGTGATTTCATGAATTACTTGAGGAATTAGCAAAGTTATCTTAAACTTTGTCAGGTTAATGTGAATATAGTCCATCAATTCCAAAATGACTTTCACATGAGATGAATAGAGAATATTACAAAAGACCACCTTGAATGACACAAGGGGGTCAAGGATTTCATTGAGCTCATGCGGAGTCACAGGTTCCCAAAAGACGTATCTAGTGACTAAGCATTGTCGCCCCATTTTAGGCACCCTAGTCCAGGAATATCCGACAGTTCCAAACTTATTAGTCATGGTTGTGAAATTTTACCCTTCAATTGTCAAAATTCTAAAGACAAGTTTTTAGGCTTGTTAATACAGTTTAAGACAAGATTCTTTATAAAGGCATTGTAATAAAGCTATTTACTAATTAAAGGGATGAATATCCAGCATTTGATTAAATATGTTTATTTGACTTATGAAAAGGTGTGAGAAACCATTGTGTTGGTTTGTAACCACCTGTGATATATTATAAAAGAGATGTAAATATGAAAAAAAGATCACTTAGAGAATGGAAATGAAATGAACGAGAGACAAGGAATTGTTTTGAAAACTTGAGAAAGAGAACAATTTGAAAAGAGTCTTAAGGACTTTGTGATTTTAGTCTGTGGAAGTAATTCCAAGGCTGACAGGTTATAGGAAAGGCGGTGGGCAAGAGAGAGGGGCACCAGTGGTGTCCTAACTAGGAGTACAGAGTATAACCTCGGATGGTTCATGGCTAGGGTAAGGTGAATATACACACAGTGTATAGTATTTTCCTCTCATAAGTGGCCATAGTCTAGTGTCTGTAATCCTGTGGATGCATTGGAATTTGGTATTAAGAATTCCTAATTAGTGTTCTCTCTCTGTGTGTTAGAATTTTGAATTAGAATTCCTGATCCTTGTATTCTCTCAACATTGGGATTTTGTATCTATTGAATCAGATAAGTATTTTCTCTATAAACTGTACGATTATCTCTGTAAATCTATGTAAATTTTGTTGGAAAATCTAATTAGTAAGAAGTTTAGTTCTTTTGTTTATTCAAATAAATGAGACAAATGAATGTATTCTATCTATTTTGCTATGTATAATGTTAAAATATGTGTTTTGTTTATGAAAACAGTGAATTTGTAGAATTAAATTAATGAAATACGTCAAATTTGGATATTAATGTTCTGTTAAATTCAAATAAATTGTATGATTTAATGGATAAATATTGTAATTAATATGTCAAATTGACAATAATAATAAAGAGGCAAATCTTAATGGCGTTCTAGGCTAAATATATATTTTATATTTTCAATCATTTTGTTAGGCTTTATGTATTTTACAGTTGTATTTCTTGTTTGGAAATCTTGGACCCGAAAGTTCCTTTAGAAAATGGTTTAATTTTTATACAATATACAATGCAATTATAAAGTTCTAAGCCAATTAAAAAGCTCCATGTGTCCCTCGTTGTGTCAGGTGTGTTAATCCTCTTTTGTGTTTTTGAAGTTTAGCCAATTAGTAATACCATGTGTTATTGTCTTGTCAGATTACTGACTATTGTGATGGTTTAACCAATAAGATATCGACATTTAACTTCGCAAATGTCAGGATTTTGTCAGCCTTTTCTAAGCAATTGTGAAGGGTGAACCAATCATAGCCCTCCACGTTCTTCACAGATTTTAGACTATATCAGCCTGTCTCTGCCAAATTCGAAACCCAAACCAATGAGATCTTGCCAAGTCTTATCTTTTTTTTATGTCAGACTTTTTCAGTTGCGACAACCAATTATATTAAGCCATTGATTTCATGGTGTCAGGTTTGTCAGAATCTGATCCAATAGAATTTGTCCATGTTTCTTTTGCATATGTAAGTACCTTGTCAGTTTGCAAAAAGTGATCCATTTAGATGACTCCACGTTAAATGTTATTTTCATCAGTTATCTCCTACATTATTAAATGTTCTAAGCCACGTTATTAATTTCACAGTGGCTTGTTTTGTGAAATGTGATCTAGTAAAAAGGTTCCACATGTCTTATTTCATGTGAGTCAATGAATTTTGAAGCAGTTTTCCATATTATTTCCTATTGACCATTGTCTTTACACCTTTGTTACTATTGTTTCCATGGATTTTCCTATATTTCCTTTGTTCCACCCACGGATTGTCTTTCTTCTTTTTCTTTTCTTTGTTATTGGTATTGTCTTTCCTTCTGTATTTATTTTTATTTTTACAATTAATTTTTCAAATAACCGGATTTGGAAATTCATCTTAGATTTCTATATTGTTATATAAATATTAATTATCTATGGCTATAATTGATTTTTCTTGTTAATTTTAATGGATTATCTATTGAAAAATGTATCATACTTCCACAAATTTTAAATTGGTCAAGATTTAGCAATTTTTGGTCGATTTAAGTTTGTATGTAGTTAATCTGAGTCAGATTTTAATCTGGGAAAAATTTACATTTCATTTGGTATCAGAAATCTAATTATCCTCATTTATATATGTTATGTTGTTGATATTGAGATGATAATGTGCAAAAAAAAAATGCTCAAGCAAAGATTATGGTGATTTTCTCACAAAAGTAAAAATTGTGTATATACAGAGAGAGAGAGAGAATGGTGGAAAAATAATATTTGAATGGAAGGGATTCACAGAATGGCATGGATTACAATGAATTGGAGCATCAAAACCAGTAGTTGGGTAGGGAAGTAACTTATCTATTTGAGCAATTAGAATCTTTGAAAAGCCAATTTGCAGAAGCAATGATTGATAAAGCTAATAAGACTAATAAATCAGATAAGAGTACTAAATTAGAAAATAAATGCTCTAAGAATCAGAAATAAAATAAGGAAGAGAAATCACTTTTTTTATGATGATGATTTTGCTAATAAGGCAAATGAATCCTTTGATTCTTCTAGTTCTTCTGATTCTTCTAGTGATGAAAAAACAAATTCAAATAAGAAATCTAAAGAAATTGAAAACTTTGCTAGGAAAATTAAATTTCCTGAATATGCTGGAGAAGTAGGGTCAGGTGAACAAGCTGAAACTTGGTTAACAAATTTGGAAAGGTATTTTGAATTACAAGGGACTAGTAAGCTAGGAAGAACTCAAATTGTTACTTTTCAATTAAAAGATGTTGCTTTAAACTGGTGGGAAGACACATTAAAAATTGAAAAGATTAAACCTCACAAGGTTAAATGGAGTAAATTTAGAAGCTTGTTTAAAAAGAAGTATCTCTTTGATCATTTCTTGTGGAGCAACGACAAAATGAGTTCTTTGATTTAAAATAATGCTTGAAAAGTGTGAATGAATATAAGCAAACATTTGAAAAATTAAATAGATTTGTACCTTTTATTACTGGTTTTGATAGAGTGGTTAGATTTATAAATGGTTTGAGGGAAGAGTATAAAGAAAATGTTTGGTGTGGTAAACCGCAGTCAGTAGATGAGGCCACACAAATTTTAGAAAAAATTGAGAAATCTAAAACTATGATTAATAAAAAATGGGATGAGTTCAAAAAGAAAAATACTAGTTTTCAGTTTAAGAATAGAAAGAGACCCTTCACAGAAAATGTTCAATGTAAAAACTCTCAATTTAAAAATCAACAAGGAAGGATTATGAAAAAATCAAACCTAAAGATATTAAGTGTTGGAATTGTGGTGGCAACCATCTTCGCAGAGGTTGTCCTCATAAAAAGAAAAAGTGGGAAAATAAGGGACAAAAGATGGAGGAGAGAAAAGAAGAAAACATGAAAGTTTTTGCTGTTGTGGACATGGGTACTGTTCATAAACAAGTGTCTTTAGTAGAATTATCAAGATCTATTAATGGTACTAATCTTGTTTTCTTGATTGATTCTGGCAGTAGTCATAGTTTTATTTCTCCCAAATTAGTTAAAATTTTGAATTTGTTTTCCAGAAACATAAAGCCAATTTCAGTAGAGATGGTAGATGGAAGAATAGTCTAGAAAACTAGAGCTTTAGTGGAAGACTTAGAATTTTAGATTGATGGTTTTACTTCTATGGAGTCTTTTCATGTGTTGAATTTGGGTCAATATGATGTTATTCTAGGAATGACTTGGTTAGAAATAAATCATGCTCTTATTAGTTGTGAAAACAAGTCAGTTTGTATTCAAGACTTTTGTAAAAATACTCATGTTCTACAGGGAATGAAAAGACCTCTTACTTTGAAAACTATTTCTGTTATTCAAGTTAGAAGATGTATTAAGGAAAAATGTAAAATATTTTGTGTTGTTGTGACTGAAAATAATGGAAAAGTAGAAATAGATGTTGATGTTCATCCCTTAGTTAAAGAATTTATGGATGTTTTTCCTTCTGGTGTTGAAGAGTTTCCTCCTAGAAGATCTGTTGAGCATGTTATTGACATTATTCCTGGTAGTGAACCTATTTCTAGAGTACCATATAGGCAATCCATACCTGAGTTGGTTGAATTAAAAATTCAATTAGTTGAATTGATTAAATTAGGAAAAATCAGACCTAGTGTTTCTCCATGGGGTTCTCCTATTTTTTTTGTGAAAAATGAAGATGACACCATGAGATTATGCATAGAGGATAGGAAGTTAAATAAAGTGACTATTAAAAACAAGTATCCTTTTCCTAGAATTGATGATTTGTTAGATCAGTTAAATGGTGCTAAATATTTTTCTAAAATTGATCTACGTTCTGGCTATCATCAAATTAGAGTTAAAGAATCTGATATTCCTAAAACTACTTTTCATACTAGATATGGCCATTATGAGTTTGTTGTGATGCCTTTTGGTTTGACTAACACTCCAGCCACTTTTATGACTTTGATGCATGATGTTTTCCATCCTTTTCTGGATGTGTTTGTGATTATTTTTCTTGATGACATTCTGATTTATTCTAAAACTGAAGAGGAACATAAAAATCATGTTAGAATGGTGTTAGAAACTTTAAGGAAGCATCAAATTTTTGGGAAACTGAGTAAGTGTGAATTCTTTAAAAATGAAGTTTCTTATTTAGGTCATATTATTTCTGATAAAGGGATTGCCCCTGATCCATCAAAAGTAAAAGTTGTAGAAGAATGGCCTATACCTAAATATTCCCATGAAGTTCGAAGTTTTCTTGGATTATCTGATTTTTATCATAGATTTATTAAAAACTATTCAAGAATTGCTTCTCCTCTTACTGATTTAACTAAAAAGGATAGAAAGTATTGTTGGACTGAAGAGTGTGATCTTTCTTTTAATAAATTAAAAGAAGTTTTAATTACTGCACCTGTATTATGCACTCCTGATTTCTCTAAAACATTTATTGTTGTTACTGATGCCTGCAATTCTGGAATTGGTTATGTTAATGCAAGAAAATAGAGTTGTTTGTTTTGGTTCTAGGAAATTACTACCTGCTGAGAAAAACTATCCTACTCATGATTTAGAATTGCTTGGAATTGTTCATGCTTTAAATATTTGGAGACACTATCTGTTAGGAAATAAATTTGTCTTGAAAACTGATCATAGAGGTTTACAGTACATCTTCACACAACCTTTGTTAAATATGAGGCAAAGAAGATGGGTTGAACTGTTAAGTCAATATGATTTTGATATTCAGTATGTTCCTGGTAAAGAAAATGTTGTGGCTGATGCTTTAAGTAGAAAAATAATTTATTGTAATGTTGTGTCTATAAAAAGAAGTCATTTTGAGGAAGTTATAAAAGAATATTTACCTACTGATAATTATTTATGTGATATATATGTTGGTTTGAAAAATGGAACTCAAAATGTGCATTTGCAGATATAATATCTGTCATTATTTTCTTGATAATTGTGGATTATTGTGTTATAAAAATAGAATGTGTATCCCTAATCTTGCTGATCTAAAACAACAAATTTTGAAAGATTCTCATGACATACCTATAGCTAGTCATCCTGGGTTTCATAAAACTTACTCATTTGTTAAGAAAAATTATTTTTGGCCAAAGATGAAAAAGGAAATTCGTGAATATGTGCGTAAATGTATGACTTGTCAAAAGGTAAAAACTGAGCAATGTAGTAAACCTGGTTTGTTACAACCTTTACCTGTACCTGACTAGAAATGGGAATCTGTTAGTATGGATTTTATTACTGGTTTTCCTAAGACTAGAAATGGACATGATTCTATTCTTGTTGTTGTTGATAGGTTAACTAAGATGGCTCATTTTCTTCCTACTAAAATTAAGTCATCTGCTTCTGATGTAGCTCATTTATTTTCCAAAGAAATATTTCGTTTGCATGGAATTCCTAAAAATCTTGTAACTAATAGAGATCCTAGATTTACTTCTTCTTTTTGGAGATCTTTGTTTGATGAATTGGGTACTAGTTTAAACTTTAGCACTGCATATCATCCTGAGTCTGATGGCCAAACTAAAAGAATTAATAGAATTTTAGAGGACATGCTTAGGATGTATACTGGGGATAAACCCAGAAACTGGGAACAATATTTACACTTGATTGAGTTTTCTTACAATCAAGGTTATCATACTTCTACTAAGATGACTCCTTTCGAGGTTGTTTATGGTAGAAACTGTGCTACCCCTATTTCCTGGTCTAATCTCGAGCATAGATCCTGGTATGGTAATGACAATGTAAAATAAATGGAAGAAATCATAACTAGGGAAAAAAAATATGAAAGTTACTCAGGATAGACATAAACAGTTTGTTGATTCTAAAAGGTCTGTTAGAGAATTTGTTGTAGGTGATAAAGTGTTTTTGAAAGTTAAACCAAAAAGGAGTTCTTTGAAGTTAGGAAAATATGCTAAGTTAGCTCCTCGCTATTGTGGACCTTTTGAAATTATTGAAAGAATAGGAAATCTTGCTTACAGACTTGCTTTACCTCTTGAGTTGTCTAGAATTCATAATGTTTTTCATGTGAGTTTGTTGAAAAGATATGTTTTTGATAATAAACATGTTGTGGATTGGAAGAACATAACTATAGAACCTACTTGTGAGTTTCAAATTGAACCAGAAATGATTTTGGAAACTAGAACTAGGAAACTTAGAAACAGATAAATTAAAGAAATAAAATTAAAATGGTCTTCTTGTGATGTGGATAGCACTACTTGGGAAAAAGAAGATTATCTTAAGGAACAATATCCTGATCTATTTGACTAATGACTTGTGTTTTGTTCTGTGATTTTCATAATAGACTTGACACTACTGAGGATAGTAGCTGATTCAAGGGGGGAGAAATGTTATGTGACTAAATCCCCAAATCATTATAAGTAATGAAGAATTGTCATATTTCTAAAGACAAGTTCAGTTTGAGGCTTGTTAATACAAGTTTAAGATAAGATTCTTTATAAAGACATTGTAATAAAGCTATTGGCTAACTAAAGGGATGAATATCCTAAGCATTTGATTAAATATGCTTAATTTGATTTATAAAAATGTGTGAGAACCATTGTGTTGGTTTGTAACCACCTGTGATATATTATAAAAGAGATTTAAATATGGAAAAAAAAGGACATAAGAGAATGGAAATAAGTGAACGAGAGACAAGGAATTGTGTTTGAAAACTGGAGAAAGAGAACAATTGTGAAAAGAGTCTTAAGGACGTTGTGATTTTTAGTCTGTGGAAGTAATTCCAAGGCTGACTAGGTTACAGACAGGTGGTGGGAAAGAGAGAGGGGCACCAGAGGTTTCCTAACTAGGGGTACAAAGTACAACCCTGGATGGTTCCTGGCTAGGGCAAGGGTGAATATACACTCAGTGTATAGTATTTTTCCTCTCATAAGCAGCCATAATTTGGTGTCTGTAATCCTGTGGATGCATTGGAATTTGGTATAAAGAATTCCTAATTGTGTTCTCTCTATGTTGGAATTAGAATTCCTGACCCTTGTCTTCTCTCGACATTGGGATTTCATATCCATTACATTCAAATATTATTCTCTATTAAACTATATAAATCTCTACAACTATGTAAATTTTGTTGGAAAAGCTTATAGTAACAAAGTTTATTCTTTTATTTATTCAAATAAATGAGCAAAATGAATGTATTCTATCTATTTTTCTATGTATATTGTTAAAAATACGTGGTTGTTTATGAAAACAGTGAAATTTATAGAATTAAATTAATGAAATATGCCAATTTAGATTTGAATGTTTGTTAAATTAAAATAAATTGTATGTTCCAATGGAAAATATGAAATAATATGTGAAATTGACAATATTTAATCATAAATTCTTGCATCTTAATGGTGTTATGGGCTAATTATCTGTATTTTGTATTTTTCAGTCGTGTTGTTGTGTTTTTTGTATTTTACAGTTGTATTTCTTGTTTGGAGCCTTGGATCTGAAAGTTCCTTTAGAAAACGGTTAATTTTATGCAATATGAAATATTGTGAAGTTCTGAAAAATTATAAAGCTTCATGTGTCCCTCCTTGTGTCATAGTTTTCTAGATCCTTTTGTGTTTTACGAAGCTTAAGCCAATCAAAGAAGTACCGTGTTATTGTCTTGTCAGACTTACTGACATATTGTGATGGTTTAACCAATAAGATATCGACAATTAGCTTTGTAAATGTCAGGCTTGTGTCAGCCTTTTCTAAGCGTTGCGAAGGGCGAACCAATGATGGCCCTCCACATTCTTCACAGATTTCAAACTTAATTAGCTTGCCTCTGCCAAATGCGAAACCCAAACCAATGAGATCTCACCAAGTCTTATTTTTCACGATGTCATATTTGTCAGTTGCGACAGTTGTTAACCAATTATATTAAGCCACTAATTTTGTGGTTTCAATTCCTTGTCAGGTTTGTCAAATTACGATCCAATAGAATTTATCCATGTTTCTTTCACATATGTAAGTACCTTATCAGTTTGTGAAAAATGAACCATTTAGTTGACTCCACGTATGTTATCTTGTCAGTTATTTTCCTGCACATTGCGAAATGTGATCGAATAACAGCGAGCCACGTATATTCAGTTTTCACAGTGGCTTGTTTTGTGAAATGTGATCTAGTAAAAAAAATTCATGTGCCTTATTTCACAGTGTCATATTTATGTACATTTTCCAATGAATTATTGACACCTATCTTTAGTATTTGGTTTATTTTCCAGCTTTTCCTATATTTCCTTTGTACTGTGGATTGTGAATTGTTTTTCTTATTTATGTTCCATGGATTTTCTTTGTTACGCGGGTATTTTTTTCCTTCTTCATCTACGTTTTTTTTGTTTTGTAGTTATGTTTTCACCCCACGGATTTGGAAATTCATCTTAGCTTTATATATTGTTATTAATCAAATATGGCTTAATCAATGTTTATATGGTTAATTTAAATAAATTATCTATTGAAAAACATATCAGACTTCCGCAATTCGAATTTTGGTCAATATTTAGCATTAGTTTTTAGTCGAGTTAAAGTTTGTATTTAGTTAGGAAGGACTTGAAGATCCCCAGCCCACTATTTCATATCATGCTCTATCAGGTATTAGTACTCCACAAATCCTTCAGCTTGTAGTTATCTTAAGAAGCAGAAAGTGATAATATTTATTGATTCAAGTAGCAAACATAATTTCATCAATCATAAGCTGGCAGCAAGACTAAATTGTTTCATCTACCCAACACCTGAATTCTAAGTAATGATTACAGAGGGTGTCACATTCTAATGTTCAAGTAAATGTCATAAAATCATGCTTATGATGGGTGACTACACATTGGAATCTATGATGTTTGTTATTCCCATGGGTGGAGCTAATATTGTCTTAGGTATTCAGTGGCTCACAAATTTGGGCACCATTCAGATAAATTTCTAGGAATTTTTCATGTGCTTTTATGCTAAGGGTAAATAGTTTGAACTTCGAACACTTGTGGAAAAAATTCCTTAGGTGGTTTGTTCTCACCAAATGTAAAATATTTTTAAAAGGCGGCTAAAGGTTTTGTAGCATGATTTTTCTCCATAGAAGTTCAACTGCCAACGACTGTAGTGCATCCTGACCTTCAGAAGGTTATTGATCAACATGAATTTGTCTTCAAAGATCTTAGAGGATTCCCTCTTGAAAGAGAGCATGATCATGCCATTCAGTTGATTTCAAGAAGCCAACCCCCCAACATTAGGACTTATAGATACCCATATGTGCAAAAGAGTGAGATCGAGAAGATGATGGAGGAAATGTTAGAAATGGGTATTATTCATCATATTCATAGTGCTTATTCTGATCCAGTGGTGATGGTTTACTGCAAGGATGGAATATTGTGCATGTGTCCAGACTATCAAGAACTCAACAAGTACACTATCAAAGATAAGTTTCCTATTCTTGTCATTGATAATTTATTAGATGAGTTGCATGGTGCAATTTATTTTACAAAACTAGATCTACATTTTGGGTATCACCAAATTAGAGAAAAGACAAAATATATTCATAAGACAACCTTTAAAACTCATCAAGGGCATTATGAATTCCTAGTGATGCATTTTGGTATTACCAATGCACCCTCCACATTTCAAAGTTTAATGAATTCAGTATTAAGACCATTCTTATGGAAGTTTGTCTTAGTATTTTTTGATGATATCCTCATCTATATAAAATCATGGGAGAAACATTTACATCATGTCAATACATTCTTAGAAGTCTTAAAGAAACATCAACTATATGTCAAGCCTTCGAAGTGTTTTTTTGGGGTACAGGAAGTGGAATACATGGGCCAGATTTTCTCTCGTGAAGGTGTTAAGGTGGACCCTCACAAGATCTAGGCCATGGTGGAATGGGAATTCCCAAGAACTCTCAAGAAATTATGAGGTTTCTTAGGTATCACTGAGTATAATTACATATTTTTAAACAACTATGGCAATATAGCAATACCACTTAAAAAATTATTGAAGAAAGAATCCTTTCTTTGGAATGAGGAAGCTTCTCAGGAATTTGAAAAATTGAAGGTGGCAATGTGCACCACTCCAATATTGGCAACTTGAGATTTCTCCAAGACCTTCATAGTTGAATGTGATGATTCAGGAAATGGGATCGGAGTAGTACTTATGCAAGGACATCCTATAGCATTTGAGATCTGACAGGTAAAAGGAAATAATTTATTAAAGCCCACCCATGAGAAGGAAATGATGAAAATATTACATGTAGTCAAACAATGGAGACCATACTTTATGGGTAGAAAAATTAAGGTAAAAATTGATCATAATAGTTTGAAATACTTCTTGGAGAAATGACTATCTTCAGAAGAACAACAAAAATGGATCACTGAGATGTTGGGGTATGACTTTGAGATTTTTTATAGGAAAGGGAAGGAAAATTTGGTCATTGATGCTATATCTAGGAGGGATGAGTCCATAGAAGCATTTTTATGTGCCATCTCTATACTAAAGGTAGACTGGGTAGATCAAGTAAGGGAAGAATGACATAAAGATGCAAGAACACATACTCTCATTCAAAATCTACAAGTAGATCCAACCATATCAGAACAATTTATATGGAAGGGGATACATTTTGGTACAAAGATAGGTTATATTTGTGTAAGAACTCTACACTTAAACACTGTGTTATTTCAGAGCTCCATTCTTCTCCACTAGATGGTCATTATGGGTTCTTAAAAACTTATCATAGAGTTAAGAATGATTTATTTTGGGAGGGGTTGAAAGGATATGTTCAAAATTTTGTGGTAGAATGTTTAGCGTGTCAAAAAAATAAGGGTGAGACCATTAAGACACCAGGTCTCCTCCAACCTTTTTTTATTCCTATCGAGAGATGGGAAGAGGTATCGATGGATTTCATCGTAGGATTACCTAATCAGAAGGGAAAAGTATCATCATGGTCGTGGTGGATAGACTTACCAAGTATGCTCATGTTTTTCCTTGGCTCATAATTTCACAGCTAGTACAATTGCCATCTCATTTATGGACACAGTTCAAAAGCTCCATGGCACGCC